>JAFEMH010004424.1:0-210279 GCA_022495995.1 Adenophora triphylla var. japonica
TACTAACACTCGTGATAGAGTCTACCCTTCCCGATGAGAGTTTGGTTTCGCGACGCTTACATGTTCTAGATCGGCGGGAGGAGCCCACTTCCTCTTTTGGCTAAAGCTTCGATCAAGTCTCTCCATTCACCTACCAAGTCCTTGTACGGGGTATTGAACTCTAGGATATAGGACTCATACACTACCTCATCCTTCTCCGGAAGCTTTTGCATAGGCCGCAGACACACTTTGAAGTGATTTCATCCCCTATTCCAGTGTCCGTGGCTTTCGCCTCATCTTGCCCTTCGGGTTTCACTTCCGTTGGCTCCAAGTCCATTCCTTCTACCGAACTGTCATCATCACCGTAAATCCACCCATTCCTATTCTCGTTCCCGACCGACTCTTCGCCGTGAATCGTCGAGAGGGAGGCAAATTCACGAGCGTTGACAAAATTGGAAAGGTCAAACTGTTGGGATTCCAAGGTAGGGAAATTTGGCTCGCCGAAAGGAGGAAAAGGGTCCCATGGAGGGATTCAGAGGAAGCGAGGGTGTCGGGACCCTACCACTTGGGGTATTGGAGAAGACCGAGAAAGGACGTCTTTGGCAATGGGTTATATGAAGATGGGGAGGGCATTGGTTATAGGCTAGCTTTTCTTCCCTAGTCATCTGGTTACCCAAACCAAGATCGCTTACGTCAAATCGGTCATTCTCGACTCTCGAATCGATGAATCCGAGGATTCCGCGAAGCTGTCCGAGGATTCTCGCGCTAACAAGTCGCCGACCCGGTGTCCTCACCCACTTCTTTCTCGCCAAGGGAAAGGGATAGGAAAGGTTTAGACTCGGGGTAGGTGTTTAGTCGAAGGCTCGTGCAATATGCAAATTAGAATCTTCAAGTTTACTTAAAATGTTGTCTTTTATTAATATCTATTTGGTTGGAAAAGGGGTTCGTCGCCCTTCTTTTTCATACAACTACTCTAGATCCCGGATCAGTGGAGTTCCGTCACTACGTCTATAAGCCCTGCGTATTCCACCTCGTATTTCGACCTCCTGTGGTGGACAGCCCGGCGAGGGTCCTATAGAGCACGCGGATCCCACCGACCGAGAGTAAAGAACGCTCCTATCGGGTCTAGCGGGTCATAGGACCTTTCAACGCACGAGCGATGCGGATTATAGTCAAGGCAATACCGGGAAAGTCTCGTCTCTCTGCCTTGACGGATCTTCGACAGAGTTTCGCTTGAGCGAATGACGGTTTTTGACTTTCGGTAATGTCCGAGAATATAATAGGCATGGGTCGGGCGGCAAAAGCCGGATGACACAGTGTCACATTGAACTTCGTTGCATACGCAGGGCGCGAGTCGGAATCGAAGTCAATGCCGGTCAAGATCTTGCCAATTTTTCCTTGTCGGAATTTTGGCAGAGCTTCGCTTGAGCGAAAGATCTTTTGATTTTTGGCAAAGACTCGGTCTTGACTCTTACACATTCCGTGCGGGTCAAGGTCAATAGTCAATGTCGGAGTCAAGATCCCACCGATTTTTTTCCTTGTCGGAATTTCGCGGGATTTCGCTTTTGAGCGAAAATCTTGGCTTCCGTTATGAGCCAAGGCTTGACCTTTACGTGGGTATGCAACTGGGCTATATGACACGGACTAGACCAAAAACCAACCAAAAGTCACGGTTTTTGAAACGTGTGACACGGACCGTGCATTGGTCGACACCGGCCGCCATGGGGAGGTTGGGATGATTCCGTGCGCGCCGGGAGCATCGTAAGGCTGTCCGTGGATCGCACTGGGAACCACCCTCGGGTTTGAAGGACGTGCGTGCAAAAGTGTACAGATATATCGGGTGCGCGTAGTGTGCGGTCTCCTAAAAATGTTCCTTTTTGAGTTAGAACAGAGATTTTCATAAATGTGTTTTAAAGGAATGATTTTCGGGATCGGGGGAAAATGCAACACATAAGCACGTAAATTTTTCGGGAGCCCCAAATGGCCGCCATGGAGCCGAATAGCCCCAAGCCGCTAGGACTCGCCAGATTAACCATGATTTTTCCTGGTGGAATTGCCACCGAGGTCGTATGGTCAGAATCCTATGAGGATTAGCCGTACGACCGCATGGATCAATTTTCCGTTCCACTCACTTTTGCTATTTTTCGGGTTGTTTCCCGTTCAAAGTATGCACAGATTCCAAGATGCAAATGATGCAATGCATGGTGAAGAAAGCAAGCATGATTAATGAAATCGGCGATGGGAGTCTAACCCGCTCAAAGGGAAAAGCTTTCTTCTATTTTTTTTTCAAAATTTTTCGAAAAGGGATACTGGTACGTGGGATTGTTAAACCACCTTGTTATCCCAAGCCCCGGGTTAGGGAGCGATACAGGAAGGGTAAGTGGGGTCCACCTATATACCAAGTATCGACTTTTGTTTTAAAAATAAAGCTTTTCTCCTTTGGGTTTCCCCAGCGGAGTCGCCAAACTGTGAATGTGTGCCCAAATTTTTGTTTATTGGAATTCACGCGAGTTTGAAGACATCCGAGTTATTTGAAAAACGGAGTCGCCACGCCATTTTGATTACCTCAAAACTTTGAAAAAAAGGTTTTATGGGTTCGGAGGTTAAGTTACCCCTTGGGAAGAACGTTTGGCGTTCACCCAAAGTGCCTTGCCGGAGCAAGTCTCCCTAGATTTCATTAATCGTGTTTGCTTGCGTGCTTTCTTTGTGTGCATGTGTTTGAAAATAAGGGGGGAATGTCCCAAGTTGTCTTCCGGACGTACAAACCATTTGTTGGTTGTCGCTCGGGATTCCTTGGAATTTATGTATTTGGGATTATGATCCCGTCCTCATCTTATGACTTATGATCATCGCATTTTTAAACCTCGGGACCCTCGGGACTTGCGTGATCGAGAGAATGACTCTCTTTTGGGTCAAAGATGAGGTTCTTTAGGAAGGAATGTCCTTAGCCCATCAATCCTACGCTTTAAGACGGTCGAGCTCGTATAGAGGCTTCATACTCATTCTTAAGCGATAATTGGAGATATAGGGTTCAAGGTTATCCTTTTCCTAAAGAAATCATGAACCTTTAATGGAAGGAACGATGCAAAGATGAGAACTTTTACACCGGTCCGTTCCAAGGTTAGGGGAAAAGGGGAAATGCATGATAAAAATGACTCTTTAATGAAAAGATGACATTTTGGTTATAGCAAATGATGCTTTTTGATTGAAAGAAATGATCTTTATGCAAATGATGCATAAAGATAGCATTTTTATGCAAATGATGCATTAGAAAAGGGGGTTTTGATGCAAAGGATGCATTTTTATTGAAAAAAATTTGATCTTTATATGCAAATGATGCATAAAGATAACATTTTTATTGGAAATAAAGATTTTAGGTGCAAAGGATGCACCTTTATGAAAAAGACTACATTTTTATGACAAATGAGGTCTTAATGCATGCAAAAAAAAGGGGAAGGGGATGATAAAGATGTGATCTTTAAGCTACCAAGTCCCAAGCAAGATATATGAATGCAATGAGCAAGTATATCAATTAAAATGCAAGGTTAGGGCGTGCGAGGTTACCAATGACTTCCTTTGCTTCTCGGGACGGAGCTAGGAGGAGAGGTCGATCTTTGGTCTTCAAGGAGGAGGGATGTAGCTTCTTGGCCTTCCTTCTTCTTCTTCTTGAATTCCCGATAGCTTTCTTCACGTATTTCGAGTGTATTGTGTATTTTTCTCATATATTGTGTGTGTTGAAATGGGTAGAGGAGGGCTCTATTTATAGGCAGTCTGGATAAGGCTAATGAAGCCGTGCGGCTGCAGGCCCTTAGCAAATGAGGCCGTGCGGTCTTATCCATTATGACTCAGCATTCTAGAATCATGCAAGGTGGCATTATTCTAGAAGCTTCTCCCTAATTAAGAAAAACGTGTTTTCTTAATTAGGAAGGCTCCATACAGCCCTAATTTTAATTTGGGACTGCTCTGGGACATTTCCGGAACACTAGGAAGGTCCGGGGAATTACCGGGAAATTTACCGAAATGTCGGGAAAATTAACCGGAAGGCATGAGCCAGATTTGGGTACTTACAGTATTTGATCGAAATACGAAGATTTCACGCGAATCGAGACAGAACGGGAGCTCGGGAGGGGTGAAAACCAGTTTGGACCGTGGGGGGTGGTGATTTTTGGTGTAAAACTTCTCTCCTTTTGGCTTTGACAGCCATTTCTATTTATAGGTGAAATTTGCAGTAGGAGTCCGGACGGACTTGGCCTGAATCCAGGGGGTTTTGTGGTATTTTGAGAATTTGAGGGACTTGCTGGCAATTTCAGAAAATGTGCACGGTGAGTCCCACGGACTTGGCTTGCAAACCGGGGGCATTTTGGTATTTTCCCTTTGAATTTGATTGAAGGGTGACTAGAGGGAGGTGGCATGGCCTGCCACGTGCCCCTCGAGTCACCACTTCATGTGAATTTGTTCCCGGTCGGTTTTGTCCGTTTTTAAAATAACATCCCGGAAATGTCCGAAACGCCCGGAAAGTGCTTTGGAAAATGCGTTTTCGTGGAAAGCCATACTTTTACGTGAGATGTCACGCGCTTGTACGGTTCGACGTCGGGATGCACGGCAGCCCCGGACGTCTCGTTGGCACATCAACGGGAGTTTAACGAGTTCCGCTAACCTGGAGCGGGCCGGTTAACGGATTTCGGTTAACTTTCCGACGGATTTGGACGATCCGGATTTGGGTACTTACAGTTAGCCCCTCGCCGACGTCTCCTCCGAAGGAGGCGGGTCGTTGAAAAGATAAGGATCCAAATCGGGATGCCTTACTTTGAAAGAGACACAGGGCGGTCAGCTGGCTGGACCCTTAGCGAAAAGGATTCCTACGTATCCCGAGCGGGAACCAAGCCGATCGTAGTTCGAAGAGAGGCAAGGGCCGCGCATGGGGACCTTGACCTGAGCGAGACTATTAGGAGGCGTCTGAACCTGGATGAGACCATTCGCGGGGTACATGTACCTGAATGGAGACTGTTAGGAGGCGTCTGAACCTGAGAGGAGACCATTCGCGAGGTATCGTAACCTGAATGGAGACTATTGGGAGGCGTCGAACCTGAGACTTCTGAAACCTTCGAGGGCGTGTGGCGCCTCAAACCGGAGTTGCGATGCTGACGAGGGCGTTCGCGCCTTGGGTGCTGGGCTTATTGCTGTTGCCTGTTTTATCCTGCTGGGGATGAGCGTTCGGGCTTACCTGGATGGCCGAAGAGGGATTGTTGCAAGGCGTTCGTGCCTTGGGGTTCGGGCTTATTGCTGTTGCTGGGAAAATGACTGTTTGCAAGGCGTTCGTGCCTTGGGGTTCGGGCTTATTGCTGTTGCCGGAGAGATGACTGTTTGCAAGGCGTTCGTGCCTTGGGGTTCGGGCTTATTGCTGTTGCCGGAGAGATGACTATTTGCAAGGCGTTCGTGCCTTGGGGTTCGGGCTTATTGCTGTTGCCGGGAAGATGACCATTTGCAAGGCGTTCGTGCCTTGGGGTTCGGGCTTATTGCTGTTGCCGGTTGTGATGATGTGTATCCGAAAATTTTCCCATTTTTATTTGAAAAAATCAACGAAACGGAGTCGCCACGCCATTTTAATTTTGAGGGCCAAAACTTTGAAAAAAGCCCGAGATCAGAGATTTAGGTTCGGAGGTCATGTTACACGCCGGGAAGGACGTTAGTGTGCATCCGGAATGCCTCGTAAAACGAGTCTTCCAAACATTTGAAATCCTTTTGTTGTGTGTGTGTGTGTGTGTGTGTGTGTTTTGGCCAAAATAAGTTGAAACTGAGGTAAGTAAAAATTGGGAACTCTTTTTAAGGCTATAAACTGATCCCATGATTTTTTGGATTATTTTTGGGTTGAGATTTGGGACTCAAAAGATTTTTGGAAGTTGAAAACTATTTCTGCCAGAATGAAAAAGGCAGTTGACCCTTGACTTTGAAATGGACTTTAGGGCTTGAAAACTCCAGAATCTGGGAAAAGTCCGGGAATGAAAAATGTTCAAAACACCTTAAAAAAGGTTTCTGTAAAAGAACTTTTCATTTTGGAGATGATTTGAGGGGTCAAAACCTTCTGGAAATCTCAGATATGAAATCTGGATTTCCAGAAACTGATGAACTGACCTTTAAAAGAAAATTTGAAAAAAGGAGTTTTACTCACGCAAAAAAATAAAGTAAAATTATGCCTGGAAAGATATGGATGTTGGCTACAAAAAGTATTTTGTAGTCAACACCAAATTCCAAGTTTCTGTATGTCCAAAAAATTAGACCATGGACTGAGGTCTGAGGAAATTGCTACTGGACAGCAACTTCTCAAGAAAGAAAATATGATTTTAAAGGGGGTTTTGCATCCATGCTTGTCCCCATTTCCCTAGGTTTTGATTAGTGATCACTTGACATTTTAGTGGTGAATCAACTATATCAAACCATCCTTGGGGTACATTAGGACTAAGCACTTCATTTGCTTGGGAAGGGGAATTTTATCCTTTGAAAATGAGATTTGATGTATGAAAATGATTTTTAGGGTTTTGAAAATGTGTTTTATTTGCAAGAAAGTAAGAACACTTTGAAAATAATGTAGATCCTTGTAGAAGATCATCCATGGAGATGAACTTCCATGGTGATCTTCTTGGATCTAAAGCAAGAAGATGAATAAACTACATTTTGTAGCTTGAAAATGCATGCATGGATGAATTTTAGGGTAAGGAGAGGGAGGTTATACCTATCTTCCTTGTGTTTTGTGTTTGAAGGCTTGAATGTGAGAGTGTTTAAGGGTGTTTAGGGTTGATGATTTGAGTTGGTTAAAGAGAAAACAAGTAGATAACAATGAAGTCCTCTATGTTTTCTCTCTAATCCTCCTCCTATAGGTGATTTGAGCTTGGATTGGTGTATGTATGAGAGTATGTATGAGAGTGATTTGAAGTGTTTGTGAGTGAGTGAGATTTGGGAAAGATTGGAGAGAAAATGGTGGCAATCTAAGGATTCCCACTGTTTTCTCTCTATATTTCGCTAGAGTTTCGTTGCTGTGATCAAATTGTGTTCTGTAAACTGAGAGAGGAGGGTTCAATTTATAGCCCTCTGAAATCGACAAACATGTCCGCGCGGATATGATTGACGGCGTGCACTGTTCATTAATTACAACTGTCAGCTTTGGACAGGAAGAATAAAATTCAAAAATCCAGCAGTTTATGTTTTTCAACTTGCCCAATTCGGATTTTTCTTATTTCTTTTGCTTTTTGAGATTCTTTTCTTGGTTTAACTTTAAATGGCAATGCCCATTTTACCCTTACTTTGTTAGAAAAGTTAGGAATGTTAGGAATGTTAGTAATGTTATAACTTTCGTTAATTTTCTAACGAAAATGCTAACAAGCTCAAATTGGAGCACTTACGGTAGCCCTCGGCGACGGCGCTGGAAGGAAGCGGGGTCGTCGATAAGAGTAAGGCTCCATATTTTGGCAGATGATCAAGTGATCGAGTGGCTGAACCTATTTAATAGGCTACCTACGTATCCTTAAGAGGAATCAAGCCGCCGTAGTTCGGGTCTTTCGACTATCTTTAGTTGTCGACCCCGGAGTGACCGTTTTAGGATGTCAACTCGGGCGAGCGAGTTCTACGGTCGATTCGAAAGAAACCCCGCTGGGGATAAGAAATGACCCTCTTCTGGTCGATGGCTAGGGTTGTATATCCGCTCTGCTGGGGATAGGAATGACCATTTTGGTCTGGTGGCTGAACCTAATGATAGGCTACCTACGTATCCTTAAGAGGAATCAAGCCGGCCGTAGTTCGGGTCTTTCGACTATCTTTAGTCGTCGACCCTACTGTTTTAGGAAAGTCATCCTAAGATTTGACTATTTTTGGGAAGTCACCCTATGGTCTGACTATTTTTGGGAAGTCGCCCTATGACTTGACTATTTTGGGGAAGTCACCCTAAGGTTTTGACTGTTTTGGGGAAGTCGCCCTATGATCTGACTATTTTTGGGAAGTCACCCTAAGGTCTGACTATTTTTGGGAAGTCGCCCTATGGTTTGACTATTTTTGGGAAGTCGCCCTATTACTTGACTATTTTTGGGAAGTCACCCTAAGATTTGACTATTTTTGGGAAGTCACCCTATGGTTTGACTATTTTTGGGAAGTCACCCTAAGGGATGATTGCGATTTATCGCTTTCCTCGTGTTGTGTGTGATAGCGTTTTAGGTGCCTCAAACCTTGATGATGGCGTCTTAGGTGCCTCGAACCTCGGTGATGGCGTCTCAGGTGCCTCGAACCTTGATGATGGCGTCTTAGGTGCCTCGAACCTCGATGATGGCGTCTTAGGTGCCTCGAACCTTGATGATGGCGTCTTAGGTGCCTCGAACCTCGATGATGGCGTTTTAGGTGCCTCGAACCTTGATGATGGCGTCTTAGGTGCCTCGAACCTCGATGATGGCGTTTTAGGTGCCTCGAACCTTGATGATGGCGTCTTAGGTACCTCAAACCTTGATGATGGCGTCTTAGGTGCCTCGAACCTCGATGATGGCGTTTTAGGTGCCTCGAACCTCGATGATGGCGTTTTAGGATAGATGGTCCCCTAGTGGACTTCATTTGAAGGGATCGGTTTTACGTCTGCTGCCGAAGGAAAGGATGACCGTGCTGGTCGAGTGGCTGGACCTAATGATAGGCTACCTACGTATCCTTAAGAGGGAATCAAGCCGGTCGTAGTTCGAAAATAGCTGGGGATGGTCTTTGATGGTTTGACAGTATTTGAGGTTTGACTATTTTTTTGGGAAGTCGCCCTAAGATTTGATGATAATGTTCTTTTAGAAAAGTAGTTGATTAAGATATGCTTTTATACCTGTGATGTTCTTACCTGTAGCTGAGGCTACGGCTGATGTTGATGAAGAGTTGTTAGGTTGCCGTTCGTGGGACGGTTTCTGCTGACGATTTGCTGTCTTTGGAGGCATTTTGACCTGAAGGAGGAGTTTGGTTGAGTCTGCATCTTGCTGGTGATCGTCAAACTTGTAGAGGTTTTTGAGCTTGTCTTCACATTGGGACTTCTTGCTTTTGAGAACTTGGTGTCTCTAATCGCATTGTATTTGAGAACTTGGCGTCCCTGACCGATTTGTATTTGAGAACTTGGCGTCCCTGACCGATTTGTATTGGAGAACTTGGCGTCTCGACCGTCACCGTATTTGAGACCTTGGTATCTTTGACCGATTTGCATTTTGAGAACTTGGCGTCTCCGACCGAACTGTATTGGAGAGCTTGGCGTCCTTGACCGATTTGACTTGGCGTCCTTGACCTGATTTGTATTGGAGGACTTGGCGTCCTTAACCGATTTGCGTTTTGAGAACTTGGCGTCTCTGACCGATTTGTATTGGAGAACTTGGCGTCCTTGACCTGATTGTATTGGAGAGCTTGGCGTCTCTGACCGGATTGTATTGGAGAACTTGGCGTCCCTGACCTGATTGTATTGGAGAGCTTGGCGTCTCTGACCGGATTGTATTGGAGAACTTGGCGTCTCTGACCGAATTGTATTGGAGAACTTGGCGTCCCTGACCGAATTGTATTGGAGAACTTGGCGTCTCTGACCGAATTGTATTGGAGAACTTGGCGTCCCTGACCGAATTGTATTGGAGAGCTTGGCGTCCCTGACCGATTTGTAGACACTGGAGGCGGTCTTCATATGTTTGTGGATGTTGGGGACTGTTTTCATCCATTTGAGGTCGTCTTTGGTGAAGATCATCCTTGCCGAAAAGGGGGATTACGTTTGAATTCCTGCATTTGTTAGTGAAGAGGAAGATGCATATATGGCATTCATGATGGCGGATGCATGCATAGAACCAAAAATGATTATGAGATGATGCGTTTATTTGCTTTCGAAGATGCACTTGGCCTAAGCTGGGCAGAAATTACGATTTATGATTTTCAATCACTTAGGATTTTTCCTATTGATTCAAGTTTTGTGCATGCTACATGAGCCCTGGGGAGATTTTTGTGGGGATGCATGGTGATGAGAGGGGATATATGTGTTGTTGACTGTTTAGGACAAGCTTTGAGCTGGTGGGGTGATATCCTTTAGTCGCGGACTGAATTGCATTTTATTGATGAGGTCAATTTTGATCTTGGGATGAAGTTGGATTTGAACCCCTGGTCTCGATTGAAATTTCTTTCGCCTCGGACATTTGAAGCCGACGATGTGCTCTAGAATCAAAGCATGTTGACATGAATGAACCCTTGCTTGGGTTAGTTGTGATTTGACGAAATGCCGATATGAGGAGATTCCCAATTCTCAACTTTTGATGATGCAGGAGTTGCCATATGCCAAGTTCTAAAGCCGAAACTCCAAGACAGCTTGTTGAGGTGACCGCACCTTTCTTCAAGATAGGTGTGACTTGGATAAAACCCCATTCCATGGAAAAGACATGGCGAAAACCACGGAATCTTTCTCTCGAATGATTTGATGAAGCCCTGTGCTTGACAAAGCGTCACTACAGAGGTCCAGCTTAAAGGTTTGACCGACATACCGATGAAGTACCGAGCCAATCGATCAACGTGAGAGCCTTCAAGGTGAAGTTGTCATGAAGGGAGAAACCCATCTTTGATACCGACTATGAAACTAGAATCCTCTCTTCGAAGAGTGTCTTCCATATTGAACCGTTAGCCATAGTGGCACTTGGCTTGTTCGTGGCTTCAATCATATTCACCCTACTTTTTTTTTTAGTGGAATGGATTGTTGATCGTATTGGGTCCTTGGGGTCCCCTTTTCGATCGCTTCTCAATCGCCCTTTTTCGTGAGTCGTGTTGGAGGTGGAAGGAACCCTGTATCCGTAGAAGGTGTGCGACAACTCGCCGCCGATTGTAAGCCCTCTCAAATTTAGCCCCGAAATTGATCATTGCCCGTAGATCCTGGATAGGGGAAATTGCTAAGTGAGATCCTCGAATGTGGTTTCAGCGTGACCGAAAGATGTCTAGTTGTTCCTCTTCAAAAGGAGGAGTTGCCATCTTGCTTGTAAAAGTCCCCGATGTTCTTGTCTGACGCCGCATTGTTGTCTCGCAGTCAAATCTATTTGCTTCCCACTCCAAGTTGGCTAGTAGTCTCGGTCCCATGTAGCCCCGGCCTCGAATTTTAAGCGGAAGAACCATTTTAGAGCACTGACTTCAAAGAGAGATCGAAATAGTCGCCCAACCGCCGATTGGCGCCCTTTGACCTTCATTGCCAAGGTATACGTGTCCGCATGGGTTTTCGGGCATGCAAGGCCACCAAAGAGATCCAAATTAGGCATCACGAATTTGTGGGGAACAAAGGAGTCCGGGTTCGTTGGTCGGAAAGCGTACTTCTTAGCAATCAATTCAAGAATCTGTGCTTTCATTTCCTTGTGTCGTTCCACGAATCAAGCCAAATGAGGGTCTTGTGGTGGAACCATGGCATTCAAACCAGCGACCGAGCTAGAGAGAGGAGCTACCACCGGCGGCATACAGCGGAGGGAACGGACGATCTGGGACATAGGTGAAATCCTGTCCTTGGCCCGAACCACCCTGGGAGCTTGAGTAGGACCCCGGGCAAAGTGGATAGAACCTTGCGGCTTATTGTTGATTTTCAACCGGCAAAGAGGGCAAAGGCAAGCCTCGATGTAGCCGGGTAACTCGAATTCCGGAGTGAGGCCCATAAGTAGGCTTAAGTGCGGCCGCCGTCCCCGATTGTTGAATTGCATAGCCGAAGGTGCATGACCAGGGTACTGCGGTCCCGGTGATTCGATGAAACCGGGATGGAGGCTTGGTAACCCATCGAAGCTCGGGAGTGAGGAATGGATTTGTGAAAGCCGTGTGAGGAGCGGCCGAGCTAGCATCATTCTCGAGGAAGGGCTTCGATCGTTGCCCTGGACCGTATTGTGGAAGCATTCCAAACTGCTACGCGAAGGCCCCGATAGATTGGTTCCAAACCGAGGTGGGATTCCACCGTCGTGGCATTCCGAGGTATCCCCAACCATGAGGAGACATTCCGTACCGATTTTGCCCCCCGCTGATCGGTTACGTTAGACTGCATGGGTCCATTAGTCTGTATTTGGGGTTTGCTGTCCCGTTGAGACGGTCATGAAGGAATCTTGTGAGGCTTGTGCGGTCGGGATTGGACATCTTGAACCGGGGTTGCTCAAGGCATTTCAAACCGATGTAACCGAGAAGCTCCGATCGATTCGTACCGAACCGCCGAGGCATACCAAACCGCCGTGACATACCGAGCTGACCCCGATCGCTTTAGGCATACCATACCGGCCCAAATCGGATCAAGTCAATTTGTTTCCCCAAACGACCGTCCTGCATCGAATCGTGAATGTATATCGACCGAGGCTGAAAGGATGGCTGATTCGCAAGTTGAGAAGAGTGTGAGGAAGGTGGTGGTAGTCTGTCTGGCCAAGATAGGGATGGGGATCCTTTTCCTCTTCTACCGTGAAAGTTCCATCGGGGTTGAGGGCAATCGTCAAACCAAAATTCCTGACATCTTCCAAGGATGAACATGAAACCTCATTCTGATTGGCACAAGGAGTTTTATGGACTCAGGTTCCAATATTAGCCATAGAAATATGATGAATTTCTGGTCTTGGTTAAAATTTCATCCTCGTCCTTGGACATCAAAGAACTGCACTTGACTAGCCCATGACCAACATGGCGATCAAATCTCATCTTGCTTGGTGGAGCCTTGGTCTGAAGAGATGTATTTGCGAAGTCTTGATTTGGAAGAAGTAACTTGGCAAAGCCTCGGTCTCATGACTGTGAATCTAACACAATTAGAGAGGCTTCAACCTGGTAGGCACTGTAGACTGATACTGAACAAAGACCTAACCCATCTTGTGGCAGAGTGAAGAACCAACGTTCTTGAATTATCATGTAGCAAAAGAGGCAACCTATCCTTCCATATTTACTTTATTATTTTCTTTATTCAATTAGTCAACCGGAAGAAAATGTAAAAGCAAGACAATTTTAGGAATGTATACCTGCAGGGGCATTTTTTTTTTCGAAAAGTGGGGATGAATCCCCGATTTGTATTATTTGATGGCCTCATTTGACGAAGGCACAAAAGAACTCGCTTTGGGTTTGACTCTTTTGAGAGAGTATAAGTTTAGAAAGGTTTGTAAAAGTGTATGGAAGCCCCCGCCGACGTAAAATTAGTGTTTAGCCTCTATTTTTCCTATAATGTAGAAAAAGAAGACTTGTCGAGACATCTGAAAATATGTTTTATTCAAAATGATCACAAGATTGCTTAAAACCCTTTATTAATGTTCGGGTTATTCAACCCCTAATCTCGATATGAACAAACATTTTGATTAATCATGAGGAGAAAGTCAACTGATACCAAGAGTCGAAGTTGGCGAATGGTGAAGAGGGATCGTGTATAGGAGAGGCTATTGGTGAGGCCGGATTTTCGGGATTTGAATGTGTCTATGACCGGACCATTTCTCGGTTGCCTACGTTCCCTCATTGTGAGGAGCTCGTGTCGCCGTAGTTCGGGTCCGAACCGTGTTTGGCGTTAGAAAAGGGGTATGAACATTTGTGGTACTTTTGGTGAAAAGGCTCGGATAGGAAGTTTGGATGATAAGGTGCGGACCTTGGGGTGATTCCTTGACAAGTCTTTGAGCGATTCTGTTGCTTCTTGATCGTCGTCCTTCATCTGGGAGAAAGATTTTGGATGCAAACTTAAGGGCTTATGATATGTTTTTGCCGTTGCTTTAAATGCTCCCTTTTTGTCGACAACTTCCGTTCTTCGGGCTTTAATTTTGCCCATATGTCAAACCTTCGATCGGCGGTGCCAGTCCTTGGCCTCAGATTTTTTTGAAGCTTTTGTTTTTTTTTTGAAGCCTTTTTTTTTTGAAGCTGTTGTTTTTTTTTTTTGAAGCTTTTGTTTTTTTTTTTTTTTTTGAAGCTTTTGTTTTTTTTTTTTTTTTGAAGCTTTTTTTTTTTTTTTGTTTTGAAGCTTTTGTTCTTTTTTTTTTTTTTTTTTTTTTTTTTGAAGCTTTTGTTTTTTTTTTTTTTTTTGAAGCTTTTGTTTTTTTTTTTTTTTGAGCACTGAGGACGAAGGCAAGCTTCTACTTGAACTTTCTTGATGCATGGGGGCGAAGGCAAGCCCCTGCTTTTTTTTCGATATGGGGTCGATCTCCCGATGCCGAGTGACCTTGTTGTCCCTTGATGTTGCCGCCTTCGTTGACTTGATCAAGGTGATGATGGGGATATGTTTTGGAAAGTGTATGGCTTTATGGAGGCCTTTGTGAGGTGAGGAAAGTGTATAGGGAGGGCATTAGTTGACTTTCTCGCACCAATTAATTAAAATCTTAATCATTTCCAGAGATTATTTGTTGAGCGATGCGAGTGATCATTTAAAATAAAACCATTTCATTAAATGTAATGTAGGTGTACAAATAATGTCTCAAGTCTAGCGAGAAAAGAAAAAGACTCTTTTATAGAAAACTTAAGATTAACTACAATGTCCAAGGAGGACTTGATTGAACGAAGAAAGTACTAGAACCTACGAAGGTTGACTAAAAGACTGTTTTAATATTAAAGGATGGGTAGCCCCTAGTCTAGCTACTCTTTGTTGTTGGACTGCCAAGATGCTTGAGCTTTCCATCTTTCTGTTAACTTCTGATTCCATTACCGTGCACCGAGGCAATGATCGCTTACGTGCCCATGATACTCGGTGGGAGCGTGAGGAGTTTGAGGCCATGGAGCACTGGGCGAGCACAAGTTATCCAAAGAAACGGGTCGGAAAAGTCACGGGGACGAACTTTGTCGACCGAGCATATTGATGGAAGGAAGTGAACCCGAGAGGACCTTGAGGGGTATTGGGCTCTGTTTGGGAGGATTCAGCCGATGCGCCGGTTGTTTTGAGTGAAAGGGGTGATATTAGCCGATTGTGTCTTCGGCCTTTCTCAAGCTTGGAACCGGCATTAGACAAGTGTGCTTGGGGTGAGTTGTCCTATCGGATTCTCTCACTTCGGCACTTGAATTTTGGCGTGACGTAATCATTTCTTTGCCCGGTTCGACATCTTGGGTCAAAGGAGTGCTAGTACTTATCATAAGATCAAGCTTCTCCCGCATTTGTTTCACTTGCTCTATCAATATTGCCATATGGGGATCAACGGGAACATTCGAAAGTTCGGAACTCGCAACAAGACTCTTATCGCCAGAGGGAAACACACCGCAGACCGGTGAAACCGACGGTGAATTCACTAAGTCCGGTAGATGACAACGGAAAACTTGTGGCATCCGAATTTTCTTTTAGCAACTCATGATCGTATTCAGTGGGTGTAGAGGCTTTAACATAGCCACATAGCTCAAACCGATTATGTGAAGCCGGAGCATAAACCGGCAGTGTATCACAAATTGAGGAACAAAGTGTGATGGAGCCCAACTCGCTCGAGGAGCCGAGGGGGATGGAGCCCTAATGGCCTCGAGGTGCCGGAAAGGGCCGAAGAGGAATTGTCCTTGGCAAGGGATCATATGTGGATGGAGGGAGGTGTTGGCCGTGGATGGAGAGTTATAGGATGAAGGGACCGAAATCACCGTTTCGAAGTCTCATCTTCGACCATGACCAGGGAACCATTCGCCTCAACTGTTACTCCGAACTCCATGGCGGCTGAGAGCATTGATGAGCAGTGGTCACTGTTCTTCATGAATCTTATGGGCGTTTTCCAAAGCCAGGACTAACTCTTCCTTCCTAATCATCGGATTTCTTGTATCCTTACCGCTTTCGCCAAATCTCGCCATCGCATCATTATCATCCCATTTAACCTCAAGGCGTCGCCGTGAACTTATCTGAGGGCGAGAGTTCAAAGCATTTCACCAAATCCAGCTTTGCCATGGCCACATGCTTGTTGCAGTCCAAACCATCCATTCTCAACATTTGTTGCGACTAAATCATCGGCTTGTCGTAGTCTCTGTTGAATTCACGCAGTTTGAATCATAAAATTCAATCATGTTTACATTCGCGTTGTTTGGGAAATGATCATTGGCGGGGTTGAGATCACCGAGGCGCCGAGTTTGCCCTTCTTAATTAATCCCCGAATCGCCTTTCTCAAAGCCGTACACTTGTCGGTCGTATGACCGTGAGTACCGGTGGAAAGCACAATGCTTAGTGTTGTCAAAAGGGATTTTGGGATCCTTGGGCCGATAGTTTCTCAGGGGTTCGAGGAGACCCCGCTCTAGCAAGCTATTTAAAACTTTGCTTAAGGGAACACCCAAATCCTCGGGATTCGAGATTTGGTCATTGACTTGGTCACCATTCCGAATGTGGTTTGCCGGTTTTGGTCCATTGGGGCGCTCAAGCTTGCCCGTTTCGATTAACCTTTGAACCGCTTTCTTCAAGACTATGCAGCTTGTCGGTCGTGTGGCCATAATGATCATGGAAGGCGCAGCGCTTACTCATGTCGAGAGGTGCATTTGAGCTCCTTGGATGGTAGTCCTCGAGAGGCTCCAAAAGGCCTACCCTTACTAAGCCCTTGAAAATTAAGCCCATGGGCATCCCAAGATCATCAAAACGTTCTCGTTGCCTTAAAGGACCACCATTTCTTGGTTGCTTTTGGGGGCCGTCAATTGTACACAATGCCTTCTTTCCTTTACCGGATGTCGGAGCCGTGTTGGAAGGGTAAGGTTTATAGCAGCGAGACATGTTCAGACTCGTAGTCTTTTCCCGTGCATGAACCCTTTTGATGTAATCATCAATGTAATCGTCGAGATTCGACCTTTTGTAAACTTCATTCGTGTCATATACACAAGATTGATATGGTGAGATGGCCCGAGTCGAGCGATCGTCGATACTCTCGTTGCTAGGCTTTTCTTGTACCTTCTTAATTGGTTCTACCAATAATCCATTGGACGAGTCAATAGGAACATTATGATTGCATGACCCCGCCACAAGATTGGCATTAGCAAACGAAACCATAGTAGGAAGTACTCGGTGGGAGGAATGACAAAGTCCGAGCATTAAAAGCGTGACCGTAATCTTCCTCATAAGGCCCGGCAGCTTGCCGAAGATGAAGATATATGGCTCGTAATGGGTGGATACCAGGAACAGTGAGTGCGGATCCGTAAGGCCGCCGAAACATGAGGTTTGAAGCATCGTAATAAAGAGGGATCAATGTGTCTTGACCGCACCGAGGAACATGACAGCAAGGGAAATGTGTATACTCAGTACTTGATGAGCAGGTGGAGCAGCCTTGCGTAATCGCCGGTGGAGAATTTGATGAGGAGCATTTGACCTTGTCGGACTTCCCAACCTGAGGGGCTGTGGCAGAGCCCGATGAAGTGGTGATAAAAGCCCGGTGGCCCACGTGATCTTGCAGCATCATAGGGGCCCAGTGCTTTGAGAATTGGAGGAAGCAAGCTAGCCCCCTCTCGAACCATGGAGCCTCGAGAAACGAACCGTCCCATTCCGAGATGGTGACCCGATCCGCATCGATGCGGTGAAGTAGTAAACCGACCCCTTCCAAGCCGATGACCCGAACTGCATCGATGTTGTGAAGTAGTAAACCGACCCTTCCAAGCCGCGGGCGAAAGCCAACCGACTCAAACTCGTGGTGAGACTCGAGAGGCACCGAGGGCAAAGTTGACCTAGATCGGACCGTCGAGGAGTATCGAGCGCAAGTGGCCGAGATGTACCGAACTCGACCACCCGCATTGATGACCCGGCCGACCGAGGTTTTGGAGTAACGAACCGACCCATTCCAAGCCGATTGAAACCCAAAGGTGAAAACCGGGAGGTGCCGGGGAAGTTGACCAAGATCGATACGATGAGGCCGAGAGGCAGCCGAGTGATAGGCTTGGGGATGCTTGGCCCATTAGTAGTTCCACACGAAAGGGGACAGGCATTTGATGGTAGTTGGCATGCCCGGAGGGTAATTAGCTCCAATCTTCGCATCAACCGTAAAGGTTCCATTAGGGTGGTGAACAATTGCTAGCCCCCGGGTTCTCGATACTTTCCAATAACCGATCGATCTCGAGCCTCTTGATTTTGTCTTATCTCGTTCCAACATCTCGATTCCATTGTTCGGCATTTTGCGGATTTTCGAGATGTGGAGTTGTACGTCCCCACCGTTCTCCTCTCGAGTTGGTCATTCTCGAAACTTTGAGCCGAAGCGAAGGAGGAAACCGATGAAGTATCTCGACTTCGGAATGACCGAGCCGAACAAACGATGACCCGGGTCTCAATCCAAACTTTGCTTACCGTGGAAGGCACAAAAGGGTGTGGTTCAGACTGGAAAGCGAAACAGTTGGTGTTTGGGCTTAGGGCTCATGCAACATGCGCTATTTGTTCTTGTTTACTTAAAACATGTTTTATTAACCTAATCGGTTGGAAAGGATTGCTCTTCTTTTCGCGAACTACTCGATTCCCGGATCGGTGGGCCCCGTCACTACGTCTATAAGCCCCTCGTATTCCACCCGTATTTCGACCTCCCAGGTGGACACCCGGCGAGGGTCCTATAGGGCAAGCGTGTCCCACCGACCGAAAGAAAACGATCCTAAAAGTCTGGCGGGTAATCGAGTCTTAACGAGCATTCGATGTAAATTACGGACAAAGCCGACGTCAAAAGTCAAGATCATATCCGGGGCTCGACGAAAAGTCGGCATGATTTGACTCGATAAGCGTCCACAATTGATCTTGACTTGTCGTCGCTAAGCCGTAATTAGGCATGGAATAATCATTAATCCTTGATGACTCAAAGGTCAATGCCGGGAGTCAATGTATAATTTGTGCCGCCGTAGTCGAAGTCAAGGCGCCTGGCCAATATCTTGGTCAAAGTCTCGCGGCGGAAAACCGGCGTAACTTCGACCGATTAGGGACCCGAAAGATATTGAGTCGGTATGCCGACAAAGGCTTGAAAGGAAAGGTCTATACACGTACAGGCATAACACGTAATTACTAAAAACCAACCGGGTCTCGAACAAAGTGTGTCACGGACAAGCGCATGGTCGACACGAGGCTCCATGGGATGTTTCGGGTAGTCCCGTGCTCATCCGAGAGGCGTAATAAGACCAAACGGACCGCGACAAGGATTTTCCCCGGTTAGGGACGTAGTGTGCAGTGTAAGGTCACGTGCGCGTAGTGTGCAAGCGCCTATCTTCTTTTTCCGAGAAAAATAGAAATTTTTATGTGTCTTAAAAAGGCATGATGCATGATTTTTTTTTTTTTGAATTTTTTTTTTTTTGAAATTTTTTTGAAAATTTTATGAACACATAAGCACATAAGCACAAAAATTCCGACAGCTTAGGGACATTATTCCGACAAATAAAATTTTGACTTTTCCGAGGCGGCCAAAAACAAACACGAAAACTGTGCAAAAATCAACACACACAAAGCAAAGGATTTTCAAATGTTGAGACGGAAGCTTGACCCTCAAAAAGCTTTTCTTTTTTTTTTGAAAATAATGATACCGGTACGTGGGATTGTTAGACCACAATTTATCCCCGACTCGTGTTAGGAGGCAATAACGGGAAGTTTAACGGTTTCCACCAATATACCAAATATCATTTTTTTTAGAAAAAGCTTATTTTATCCCCAGCGGAGTCGCCACTGTGATGATGTGTATCCGAAAATTTTCCCATTTTTATTTGAAAAAATCAACGAAACGGAGTCGCCACGCCATTTTAATTTTGAGGGCCAAAACTTTGAAAAAAGCCCGAGATCAGAGATTTAGGTTCGGAGGTCATGTTACACGCCGGGAAGGACGTTAGT
Source organism: Adenophora triphylla var. japonica (assembly GCA_022495995.1). Taxonomy (NCBI): domain Eukaryota; kingdom Viridiplantae; phylum Streptophyta; class Magnoliopsida; order Asterales; family Campanulaceae; genus Adenophora; species Adenophora triphylla. Next base: position 19,688 of record JAFEMH010004424.1, read on the forward strand.
GTGCACCCGGAATGCCTCGTAAAACGAGTCTTCCAAACATTTGAAATCCTTTTGTTGTGTGTGTGTGTGTGTGTGTGTGTTTTGGCCAAAATAAATTGAAACTGAGGTAAGTAAAAATTGGGAACTCTTTTTAAGGATTTAAACTGATCCCATGATTTTTTTAGATGATTTTTGGGTTGAGATTTGGGACTCAAAAGATTTTTGGAAGTTGAAAACTATTTCTGCCAGAATGAAAAAGGCAGTTGACCCTTGACTTTGAAATGGACTTTAGGGCTTGAAAACTCCAGAATCTGGGAAAAGTCCGGGAATGAAAAATGTTCAAAACACCTTAAAAAAGGTTTCTATAAAAGAACTTTTTATTTTGGAGATGATTTGAGGGGTCAAAACCTTCTGGAAATCTCAGATATGAAATCTGGATTTCCAGAAACTGATGAACTGACCTTTAAAAGAAAATTTCAAAAAAGGAGTTTTACTCCCGAAAAAAAATAAAGTAAAATTATGTCTGGAAAGATCTGGATGTTGGCTACAAAAAGTATTTTGTAGTCAACACCAAATTCCAAGTTTCTGTATGTCCAAAAAATTAGACCATGGACTGAGGTCTGAGGAAATTGCTACTGGACAGCAACTTCTCAAGAAAGAAAATATGATTTTAAAGGGGGTTTTGCATCCATGCTTGTCCCCATTTCCCTAGGTTTTGATTAGTGATCACTTGACATTTTAGTGGTGAATCAACTATATCAAACCATCCTTGGGGTACATTAGGACTAAGCACTTCATTTGCTTGGGAAGGGGAATTTTATCCTTTGAAAATGAGATTTGATGTATGAAAATGATTTTTAGGGTTTTGAAAATGTGTTTTCTTTGCAAGAAAGTAAGAACACTTTGAAAATAATGTAGATCCTTGTAGAAGATCATCCATGGAGATGAACTTCCATGGTGATCTTCTTGGATCTAAAGCAAGAAGATGAATAAACTACATTTTGTAGCTTGAAAATGCATGCATGGATGAATTTTAGGGTAAGGAGAGGGAGGTTATACCTATCTTCCTTGTGTTTTGTGTTTGAAGGCTTGAATGTGAGAGTGTTTAAGGGTGTTTAGGGTTGATGATTTGAGTTGGTTAAAGAGAAAACAAGTAGATAACAATGAAGTCCTCTATGTTTTCTCTCTAATCCTCCTCCTATAGGGTGATTTGAGCTTGGATTGGTGTATGTATGAGAGTATGTATGAGAGTGATTTGAAGTGTTTGTGAGTGAGTGAGATTTGGGAAAGATTGGAGAGAAAATGGTGGCAATCTAAGGATTCCCACTGTTTTCTCTCTATATTTCGCTAGAGTTTCGTTGCTGTGATCAAATTGTGTTCTCAGAACCGAGAGAGGAGGGTTCAATTTATAGCCCTCTCGAAATCGACAAACATGTCCGCGCGGATATGATTGGACGTGCACTGTTCATTAATTACAGCCTTCAGCTTTGGACAGAAGAATAAAATTCAAAAATCCAGCAGTTTATGTTTTTCAACTTGCCCAATTCGGATTTTTCTTATTTCTTTTGCTTTTTGAGATTCTTTTCTTGGTTTAACTTTAAATGGCAATGCCCATTTTACCCTTACTTTGTTAGAAAAGTTAGGAATGTTAGGAATGTTAGTAATGTTATAACTTTCGTTAATTTTCTAACGAAAATGCTAACAAGCTCAAATTGGAGCACTTACACCGGTGAGATGACTGTTTGCAAGGCGTTCGTGCCTTGGGGTTCAGGCTTATTGCTGTTGCCGCTGAGATGACCGTTTTCAAGGCGTTCGTGCCTTGGGGTTCGGGCTTATTGCTGTTGCCGATGAGATGACTGTTTGCAAGGCGTTCGTGCCTTGGGGTTCGGGCTTATTGCTGTTGCCGCTGAGATGACTGGCGAAGGTCTCGATAAGAGAGTGGAGGTCGGACCGCGAAGGTCGGGATTGAATGTTTGAGATGGGACCGTGAAAGGTCGAGCTGGGAATTGAGATCGGACCGTGAAAGGTCGCGATTGAGGATTGAAATCGGACCGTGAAAGGTCGCGATTGAGGATCGAAATCGGACCGTGAAAGGTCGCGATTGAGAATTGAAATCGGACCGTGAAAGGTCGCGATTGAGGATTGGAATCGGACCGTGAAAGGTCGCGATTGAGAATTGGAGTCGGACCGTGAAAGGTCGCGATTGAGGATTGAAATCGGACCGTGAAAGGTCGCGATTGAGGATTGAAATCGGACCGTGAAAGGTCGCGATTGAGAATTGGAATCGGACCGTGAAAGGTCGCGATTGAGAATTGGAGTCGGACCGTGAAAGGTCGCGAGTGAGAGTTTAATGGTGAGGACCATTATTAAATTTTAACGTCGGGAGACGGAATAGTAACTGAAATGTCTGGGGACATGGTTGAACGTTTGAATGTCAAACGTCAACTGGACTGAATTTAACGTCAGGAGACGAGCGTTAGTGAGAACTAACTTTGATTTATCCTCGGGGGATAAGGTGTTAGAAATGTCTAACTGGGGGAAATTTTACACTTTCGGGGGCCAAAAGTGGTAAAATTGGAATTGCCAAAAGCTGAGGGGCAAAAGGGGCAAAAATTATTCTGGTGCAGTAAGAGTCCGGTCGGACTTTTACTGATTTTCCAGAATCTTTTTAAATGCCGAGGCTGGGGAAGAAAATGGCCATTTTCTTCCATTATTGCCGGCGAGAGAGGAGAGAAAAGAGGGAGAAATCCAACCCAAATTGCAAGGTTTGCTCGAATTTGTGAGGGAAAATCGCTATGGAGGGTGAAGGAGGACCAATGGCTCGCCACGGAAGGACCGATGACGAAAGAACTCGATTGGTTCGGACCATTCGAACCACCACTCTCCCATTGAATCCGGCGGAGTTTTATCCGGCGAGGGACCGCCACAACTCCAAGGGAGGGATCGAAAGACACGTAAGTTCCCTACAAATTTCATTAATTTCAAGAATGTGCATTCTTTAAATGTTAGAAATTTGTTAGGAATTTACTTAGGGATTTTGGTGCCCGAATTGGGGCTTTTGACTTTGCTATGAACCTTTGTCGAAATTGACTAGGATGTAGTTCAATTGACACTATGGGTAGATGACATAAAAATTTTGGTTGCAAAATTCCATTTCTAAATGCATTTTCCAAAATTAAAGTAGCTTTAATTCGGGACGGAGCGAAATTTTCGAAAAATTCGAAAGAATTTGAAAGTTCCGAATTCGACGGAGTTTTCGAAAGATTTTGAAAGTTCCGGATTTGACGGAGTTTTCGAAAGATTTTGAAAGTTCCGGATTCGACGAAGTTTTCGAAAGATTTTGAAAGTTCCGGATTCGACGGAGTTTTCGAAATGATTTTGAATATACGTAGGAAATGAATGAGAACCGTATCTGCATTGCATCCTTTTGACATGCGTTGTTGCATTTTGTTGACATTGCTTCTGTCTTGTTTGTCTGCAGGGGACAGGGACGGTTAATACTCATAACCGTAAGAGCTCGGGGTGCCTTTGAGGCGGTGCAGCATTGTGGGGCATTATCCCTGACGTGGCTCGAGAGGGAGAGAGGAGTCCACGACACCGGTGATTGACTCCGGGTTAGCCGGGTTTATCAGTGCGGTAGCCGCGATACCGATACGCCGAGGGGCGTGTCCATGTATGTCGCGCCGAGCGAGTACCGGTGGGATACGACCCACACTTTCCATTTCGTATGGGGGAGGCGACGTGACTCCCACGGATTTTGCCGCTATCACCGGGTTGCCGACTTACGGCAACACGCCGGTGTGGGTTGATGGTTACACCCCTGAGCGCTTGTCTCGGGCTGGGTTTTGATATTACCATGCCGTGGGCTTAGGCATTCGGCACAGCCGATGGAGAATCACCCGAGGGAAGGGGTCGCCGATTATCCGGGCCGGGTCCTCGAGGATGACCGCGGAGCGTCCGGCTCGAGGGTTCCTTTGGTTTGCGCCGTCGCCGACTTTGTTCCCGACTTCCGACACGTCTTGTCACTTCCTCTCGCTCGGGTCGCCGGTAGACTTGGATGCCGTGAGGGGGTTTGCGTGGGGGGAGGCCGGACCGGCCGAGCTCTACCACTCTCGGACAGTTCTCGCGGGGAGAGGAGCACTCATTTAGCCGCTTCACGCCCGTCTTGGATGTAAGTTTACGTGCTTTTTCTCTCTTGCCTCTTTTATGTACTCGTATGTATCTCGCTTTGTAGCCGACATAACTTTCCATTCTCTTGGCAGTGTCCGGTGCTACGAGGTGTTCACCGCAGGCTTGGGACATCAAGGAGCCGTACCGTCCCCTGTTCCCCGCCATGCCGGGTTTGCGTAAGAAGGCGAAGAGGGCGGTCTCTTCGAGAGTTGGCACTCGAGTGTCATACGAGGAGATATCTCTCGGCGCCGAACCCGGAGTTCTCCGAGAGGATCCACCGACCCGGTGGAGCAGGTTTGATCATGTCGCGGTGCATTGCCGAGACTACACGGAGGCGGAAGCTCCCGGTGGGACTTCACCGTGACGCCATGTATCTAGGGGAGAGGGTGACTCGTCAAGATAGGCAGGGTCTCTTCCTTCGGTGCCGCAAGGATCCTCCTTTGTACATGCAAAGATCCCCGGGAGATGCCGATTGACGAGCCGGAGGGGTACCTTCAGTGGTGTGTACTTCACCGAGTACATCATAGCGGGGCCGCCTATGATGTTTTCCCGAGGATGAGGCCGAGGAGCCCGCAGTGCAAAGATAGAGAGGGCGAGGTCCCTGGAGGTCCTCGAGATTTTTCGATCCCGCGAGCTAGGCTAGCGTACGAGGGGCCGGACGGTTCACGCAGCGACTTGTGATCCCGCTCCGGCGGAGCCGAGACCACGATACTGTGGCGGACCCCAATGCTTCGGTGAGCACCTTTTGACTTTCTCGCATTTGATAGTAGCATTCTCGCACATGATGCATCCGTACTTTCGTTCGCTTCGATGATTTTCCCGGGTTCGCAGTGCTTCGGCCGTACGTACAATGAGGCCACGAGGCCGTGGACGGGTGGTCCGCCACGCCAGGAGGCTCGTGGAGTTCATGCGGTGCAGCTCCCTGAGGAGCGTGGACGTCCGTGATCGGGGGCCGCCTAGGCCGAGGGGTTCGCCCGCTCCCACACTCGGCGGGGAGGACTTCACACAGGGGTTTCGCCGCCGGTTCGCGGGCGGAACGGCCGGATTTGGAGCTCCTTCTTCGCGCACTCGGGCGCGAGAGGGGGAGTCCTCGAGTTCGCGTACTCCGAGGAGGCCCTTTGCCTATTCCCGGGCCTGGAGGAGTTCTAGCGAGTTCCCGTTTGCGACGGATCCAGGCAAGCAAGGGGCAAGACGTCGAGTGTACGGATGACGAGCGTGACTCGAGTAGTCCCCTTTTATCCTTTCTTTCTTTACTATTTTGTTTAGACAAAATGCATGTATTTGTCAGAACAAATTTTTGATTTGAACCGTATTTGCAAAAAGGCGCCTGGGGCGGAACTCAGACTTTCGCATATTTATTCTCGTGATTACCTTCAGCTATTTTCGGCAAATAAGCAAATAGGTTAATCAAAAATAAATAAAAAGGAGAAATGCATTAAAAATTGAACGGGTCAAAAATTAAGCATGTATGCATAATTTTTAATTATTTGCACCGTTGCACGAGCCCTGGCGAAAGGGATATTGATATTGGTTGAATGAAATCGTAGGTGCACGCAGATTTCATAAGAGTGAACAGGCATGGTTTGGAAATGTTTCCAACTTTAAGGCAAACTGGCCGCAGAGTTGACCAAGTCAATCGGCAGAGGGAGTCCGGCCGACTTGAATGAATTTCCAGATTCTTTAAATTGCGCTTCACTTTGCAATTTGTAAGAACTGCGCATTGCTTTTGCTCATTCTCGCTGAATTCTTTTCCCTTTCTTAAGGTTTTCTTCACCTTCTCGACATGGCTCCCTTTCCTAAGTTATCGTCTCGGATGCAAGAGCGATATTTAGACAACTTTCGCCGTGGGTACGGAACCACACGAGGCGTAGAACAAGAGGTTTTTCGAAGGTCATACGGGATTAAATCTGTTTGGGCTTTGAAGGAGCTCATGCGCAGCATTGGGATCTTTTGAGAGCCGCGTCTCGGTTCTCGGGGATGTAAGGAGGAACGTGTACAGCCTTTTCGTACAACGAAGTCACTCCTACGTTTGAAGATTTCCGGGCCATTCTCGGGAGGACCCGAGACGGAACAGCCTAGTTCTTCCGTATGCCGGGTGGCATGGCCACCGTGCTGAGAAGCTAGTGTCTTTGTTGGGTATCTCTACTGAGAAGCATACGAGATGCCGATACAGATACCGATTATGTTGACATTTCGGGACCGTTCGAAAGATTTGCCGGAGCCGAGGGGAGCGTCTTTTCGTGGGACGCGTTTGCTCAGTGCGCGATTGCTACTCGTTCACATTCACGTCCTTCGGGTGTGTGCCATCACAAAGGTACCGGACCTCGGTGAGGCAAAGGCCGGAGTGGGGGAGACATCGTGCCATTGGTTTTGGGCGAGACGTTCCTCGGGCATAGCCGGATGGCGACCGGTGGCCGATACATGTGGGGAGGGAGTCCCGCTATGCTTACCACGTGGCCGAGGGAGAGGCCGCAGATGATGCCCGAGGTGCCAATGTCCCGTGACGCTGTCTTTCTCGCGACGTCCCTCTTGTGATAGGGGGCAATCAGCCGAGCCGGAGCTCGGGATGGCCGACTTTGCACGCATCACTTGCGATGGTGGGTTCCCCATTGGAAGTTACAGACTTGTAGAGACCGCTCAGAGGGTCTCGTTGATTGTCGAGCGCCGGGCCGTCTCGCACATCTTTCTATATTCCATCATTGGTTCTCGCGGCAAGACGGGCCGGAGCAGTGCCACCGATCGATCCGAGTTATGCCGCTACCTTTGAGGTGGGATCTCTGCGGATGGAGGATCCTTCGACGCTATTGCCGATCACCCGTGGTGGCAATACACGTCCTTTCCCGCCGTGGTTCTCTTTCACCGAGAGAGGGCACCGTTCGTCGACGCAAAGATCCGAACCGGTACGAAGAGTGTATGGGGGAGACACAGATGGCTATCTTGTGGAGACGGAGTGAGCCGCTGGGTGCCGATCACCCGGACAGCTCGACCTTGAGGAGGACAAGTAGCAAGGGCTAACCCCGGGTATCGTATCGCGATGCCATGGCCGATTATGTGGCAAGTGCCGACGGAGGCCAATCAAAGCACTATGATGATGGCTCGAAGCGAGGCGGCGCGAGACAGAGCCAGAGAAAGGATCGTGGTTGACGCCCACAAAGCTTGACGGAGGCGTCGGGAAGGGTCCCCGAGCCAGTAGAAGGCCTACCGAAATATTTCCCGCTAAGGTGAAGAACACTCACGGGGAAAAGGGAAGGGGAAGAAGGATGAAGGACCTAGTACGGGAAACTAGGTTGACCTTGCCGTCCGTAGTATCCACCCATTGTCATTGCGGCATACACATCAATTGATTAATGTTTTATTGTAGTTTTGCTAGCGTGTAGCGAGTCAAGAGTTGACCGTGCTTGAACTCATCAAAGAATGTTTTAACCGTTATGAATTTGTAGGTTAAATGAAAAGAGTTTTTCGAAACACAAGCAATTGATGCTTATTGTATTTTTTTGTTTTTTAGACCGAACCAAAGATGGCCGCCTACGTTCCCTTTTACAATTGGACTAAGGGGCTCAGTCACCGTAGTTCGACACTTTAGGTGAATTTGAGAAAACAAAGACAAAAGAAGTGCGACCCTATTTTTTACCTGGATCATTAGCGGAATGTATCCAAATGGGTATTACTTTTAGCACTTTAATTTACCGAGGGGGACGGTGTATGGGGAAGGTGAGTTGACTCGTGCTCTTCCTCAAACGAAGTATCTCAAGGAGCTTGCTTCCGTTCACGGGGTTAACGAAAGGGTTTCCGTCCAAGTCTCGCTAGCTTCATGGCTCCTCCGGAGAAGATTCTTTGTACCACGAACGGTCCTATCCAGTAGGCTCCCACTTTCCGAGGGGATTGGTCTCGCGTAGGAGGCTTTTCCTTTAGCACCAAGTCGCCTTCTCTCGATATCTCGGATCTTGACTTTCTTGTCGAATGCTCGTGCCATCCCGCTCCGGTAGGCTCGAGTGTGTTCCATGGCTTTCAATCTGCGCTCGTCGAGTAGAGCAAGTTCGTCGTGACGGCTCGTAGCCATTCGACTTCATTGATCCCGTTTTCCAAGAGGACTCTGAGGATGGAATTTCCAATTCCACGGGTAACATTGCTTCCATTCCGTAGGTAAGTGCGAACGGAGTCTCCCGTGGCGGTTCTGACCGATGTTCGGTATCCCTGCAGGGCTAGATGTAGCTTTTCGCGCCTCCCGACCTCCGGTGGTCATCTTTCTCGATTATCATGGCGAGAGTCTTGTTGGCCGCCTCTACCGCACTATTGGTTTGTGGTCCGTAAGGAGAAGACCTGTGACGTGTGACTCGAATTCGGCCGCAGTTGGTCACAATCTCCTTCAAAGTGGGTCCCATTGTCGGAGATGATCTCGCTGGGCACTCCGTATCGGCACATGATGTTTTCTCGGATGAACTCGGCCACCTTCTTAGAATTCAAGACTCGTACGATCTCGGCTTCTACCCATTTGGTGAAGTAGTCGATCGCGACTAAAATGAACTCGTGACCGTTGCTCCTGGAGGAGTGATCTTGCCGATGACGTCGATTCCCCATGTGGCGAAAGGCCATGGCGTAGTCATGCAATAGAGTTCATGAGGAGGGATGTGATTGAGGTTGGAGAACCGTTGACATTTGTCGCAGCCTTCTGACGAACCGGATGCGACCGTTTCCATTGATATCCAATAGTATCCCATACGGAGAATGATCTCGTGTCAATGCTCGAGCGTTCATGTGCGGACCACAGTTCCGTTGTGAACTTCGTTCATTAGCTCGCCGGCTTTTTCTTTGTTTACACATCGAAGGAGTGGTCCTTGGTGGCGCTTCTTGTACAACATACCCCCTGAATGACGAAATGGGATGCCAGCGTTTTAATGCCATCATGTTTTTGGCTTTGATCCCTTCTTTGTATTTTCCATCTTCACTTGTGAAGGAAGCTTCTCCGTTTGGAGGTACCGGTAAATTTGATTGTACTGTGGTTCGTCGATCGTTTCTGTTTCTTTTTCGATCTCACAAAGAATAGGCGGGTGTTTCCCGTCCGCCTATTCTCGAGGGGTTTTACCGTTTCCCTTCGGGAATTTCGACAAGAGAGGCGAGGGCTGCTGCATGCCTCGCGGCGGTTCCCGTCTCTTGGCAAATAGTGAAAAGAGATGTCCTTGAACCGAGCAATGAGCTCCTCCATGTACGCGTGGTACTTCTCAAGGCCGTAATCTACCGTCTTCCATTTGTTGGATACTTGATTGATGATCAATGCCGAGTCTCCATATACATCCACTCTAAGATGTTGCGCCGAGGGCGGCTTCCAAACTCGCCGCACGTGCTTCGTATTCCGCCGCATTGTTGGTCGCTTCAAAATTCAGCCTTGATGGCTATGGGAGTATGCTCGCCCTGGGATCGACAAGGAGCATTCCAATGCCATTCCCTTCTTGTTGGCTGCCCCATCGAAGAAGAGTTGCCGCCGGTTTGCGCCGTCAAGTGAAAAGATTCCATCGTCCGGAAATTGCGGATCGTGACCCTTAGGTTCACCGGCTCGGGAAGTCGGCAAGCCGATCTCGCCATTACTCGCCCTTTGTTAATTTTCTCGACCATGTACTTGATGTCGAACTCACCAGAAGAATGACCACTTGGCTAGCCGCATCGACAGGATGGCTTGTCAAAGAGATATCTGACGGTCCACTTTGGAGACCAGAGCACCGAATGCGACCGCATGTAGTGTTTCAGCTTCCCGACTACCCATACCAAGGCGGTACAAGTTTTCTCTGATGGCCGAGTAGCCGAGTTCACTTCCTTGAAGCTTTCGGCTTACGAAGTAGATTGCATGCTCAACCTTGGAATCTTTATGTTCTTGTGCCAAAGATTGCTCCGATTGACGTGTCTCACTGTCGATACAGGAGTAGTGGCTTGTCTTCATGTGGCGGGCACATAATCGGGGATTAACCAAGTAGGTCTTGATTTTCTCAAAAGTTGTTTGGCACTCTGAGTCCCATTTGATGTCGGCATTCTTTTTCATCGCTTGAACATGGGCTCGCAGAGAGATGTCAATCAAGTTGATGAAGCGACCGATGTATCAAGCCTTTCCCCACGAAGCTCTTCACTTCGTCGTGGTTTGAGGCGGCTTCATGTCGATGATGGCCTTGATTTTCCCGGGATCGGCTTCGATACCTCTTTTCTCGTAACCATGTAACCCAAGCACCTTGCCGCGCTTGACGCCGAAGGTGCATTTTGCCGGTTTAGCCTCATGGAGTGCTTTCTCGAGTCCGTTGAAGAACTTTCTCAGATCCGCCATGTGCCGCATGTCCGATCCCTCGAGTGGATGATCATGTCGTCGACATATACTTCGATTTCTTTGTGAATCATGTCATGGAAGAGGGCCGTTGCAGCCCGCCGGTAAGTAGCCCCGCCAGTTCTTAGACCGAACGGCATGACCGTGTAACGCATGTCCCCCATGGAGTGGTGAAGGCGCCTTGGCCTCGATCCTCCTCGGACATTTTGATGCAGTTGTATCCAGCAACCCGTCCACGAAGGACTTTACTTCGAAATTTGCCGTGGTGTCGACTCAAAGATGTCGATGTTAGCAAGCTGGGAAATCATCTTTAGGGCTGGCCTTGTTGAGATCCCTAAATCTACGCAAAGATCTCGACCCTTCCATTGGCCTCGTGACCGTCACGATGTTGAGAGCCAAGTCGGGTACTCAATCACTCGATGAAACCAACTCTGAGCATTTTCTCAATTTCTTCTTTAACTTGCAAGGACCACTCGCTTGATCTTGCGCAGCCTTCGCTTGGATGTGCTTGGATTCGGATCCAGGGGAATTCTCGTGCTCCACGATTGAGGATCGAGTCCCGGCATGTCCCGGTATGACCACTGTGCGAACACGTCAACGTACTCCCGAGGAGGCTTATCGTGGCTTCTTTTTCGCATCGGCGAAGAAACCGCCCACTTGTGTCTCTTTAGGCTCTTGCACCGACCCCGTGTTCACTTTGGTCATAACCTCTTCGGCAGTCTTGGGCCGGTTGTCCTCTTGGTCAACTACACGCTCGAGAACTTCTTTAATGTATTGTTCGTTTAATGTGTCTTCTTCTTTATCAATTGGATTATTAACGTCTTTTAAGTTGTTTGTTAACTTATCGCTTGTTAAAGTGGCAATGAGAGGATACTCCGAAAGGTCGACTTTTCATTAAACAAGAACGGGAATACATGATTGGCTACAACATTATAGTCCTCCTGGCGTAAGGCCGCTGGATGACTCGTGAGGACCGGACTCGACAAGCACCGACTCGCAGGGTTTGAGACCGAGTTTAGGGAGATGTGGGTGCGGGCCCGCCTTGTCTTCCACCCCGCCCGGCTTGCCCTCGTCCGGTGAAAGTTACCCAATTCTTCAAAGTGGCATTGCCGGATGCTTGATGAGGGTGCGGATCGAGAGGCTTGGCTCCTACCGTCCCTATCATGGCGATCATGCCGTTGCCTGAGCCCCGCCGATCAAGTTGGGCAACTCCATGACTTCTTCAAACAGACTCGTAGAGCCGGTCCACCGAGAGCGTCTTCTATGAATTCCCGGTTCCTTCGCTTTGGACTTACCGTCTCGAATGTGGCCTCTGGGCTGATCCGAACAACTTGTTTCCCATGGAGAGTACCTTGAGTTGCTCCTCCAAGTCTCGGGATTCCTCAATGTGTACTCATGCCGGATCGTGGTGGCAGCTGTCCAGTAGAGCCGTGATGTCGAGGAACGCTCCCCTTATCGGATTAGCTTTGAGTCCTCTCAAACGCTTGAGGTCCCGTGCTAGCCGTTCCATTCTTCCCGTAGTCTTGGTGCCGACTATCCCCGCTTCTTTCTCATCTTCATCGGCCCACCGTCGGTCCCTCGCCCGCCGCCGCTCCTGCCCGCCGTCTGGTCCCCGCCCGCCGTTGTCGGTTCCCTTGCCGGTCCCCGCCCGCCGTCGGTTCCTCAGTTGAAGTAATGAGCGAGGTCAAAGCCGTAAGGCCTGAGATTGGGTGTGCCGTCGGAGGTTCCCCTTGCGGGCCGCCGCCTGGTGCGGGCGAGCCTTTTGTCTTTCTTGATGTCGCCCGGTGTTGGCACGTAGCCAAGCCCCCGGACCGTGGTGTGGTCCTTGACATCAATAACTTGGTGTCGGCCTTGCAGCCTTTTGCCGAGCCCCGCTCCTGGGATGAAGTTCATGAGTTTCATCATCCTCATAGCGGGAGGAATCTGTCGTGAGACAAAGGAAGGTCCACATTGCATATTTGGATCTTGGAGGTTTCCAGAGTGAATCCAGCTAATGGCATGTCATCATTATGCTTGATTTCCAACACCGGAATGTCGTTGGTGCCGGTCCCCTTGGTGATACGTCGCCGTAGACTCGTGGTTAGCTCGTTGCCTTGCATGAACTTGAGGCACCGGTGAAGGGTGGATGCCACGCCATTGATTTGATGCAGCCAGGACGCCCAGATGGCCGGTGGAAAGTGATTGGAATGTCCAACACTTGGAATTCAGCTGGGGATCACCCGTCACGAATCCGTATGTCGAGAGTAGCAACCCCGAGAACCGTATCGCAGACGGGAAGTGAGTCACAGCCTTAACAAAGGTGGGACTAAAGGCTTAAGATCTCGTGGGCTTCGATGTCAAGCAGGTCCATCATCTTGGCGGGCAAGACATTCATTCCGAACCTCCGTCTACCAACACGCGGAAGGCGACGCTCGTCCACTGGACCGTGATGTAGAGCGGCTCATTGTGATCGCCCCAAATTTTGGAAGGTCCAAATCTGTGAAGGTGATAATGTTGCCATAGTGGATGTTGCCAATCATCTCGAATGACTTCATCTCGGGGTCAAGCGCCCACTGGGACCATGGTACGGGCCAGCTTTCCTCTAGCTTGAGCTTGTGAGGATAAGAGGAGGTGAGCGTGAGACCAAAGGGAAATGTTCGCCCGAGTCCGCTTGAGCCGAGTGAGGATCGGGTCCTCTTTCAAAGAATTTGCGTCTTCGGGCCGGCCGGATTGCACTCGCTCCGTCGGCTTTTTGGTGGCCTTAGGTGGTAATGCATGGATTTGACCCGATCGGGTTAGAACGCCGACATCGTTTGGTCCCTTCGAACAGTGCCGCTCCGAGTTGAGCCATAGTTAGAGGAGGATTCCTCGTAGCATAGGGCCATATGTCTTCCTCAACTCATTGATTGTGGATGAATTCCCGGGAGCTTCGGCAGCTGACGGATTCTCGTCCCCAGATACCGGCTTCGATGCCTCTCGCGGGAGGTAGCCTGCGCTTGACGCAGCTTGTTCGAATGTCGCGCACAACAAATGGTTGCCCGAATCGAATCAAGGCTGCTAACCCTCCGGGAGGTTGGAGAGTTCTCGGCTCAAGCGAACGGTCTCCTTGATCTCTTCACGGTATATCGCGTTCCTTTCCTTCTTGCCGAGCATACTCGTGGCATTCTCGGAGTTTGGGTCCTGGCGATACTCGTGGTTTGCTAGTTTTCCTCCGCTCGGGCCCAGATCAACCTTCTTGCAAATGGAACTCGCGTCGAGAGTTAATGCCTCGCGTTTCTTCCCATGTGAGAATAGCCGGTGCTTCTTTGAACCGCGTGCGGCGCCTAGGTAAACCTCCATCGGGAGAGTTTTCTCCTCTCGCTTTATCTCGAGTGGCGAGTATGTCGGAAGGTGAGTATACGGCTTCCCGAACATCTCGCCCATGTGACCGGTTGCCGTCCCAGCTTGATCATTTACGTAAACGAAGGCCGTAGACTGTGGAATTTCCCGAGTAGTTGCTCGAGACGAATTTCCATCCTCCTCCTATTTTTAAATAGACCTTCCTCCCCGAGTTGGCCTTTCAATTTGAGTGCGGAAATGATCCGTTCCCATCCTCCCAGACACTCGGGAGTCCGGTTTTGTTGACTTCATGCCCGGCTAAGAAGAGAATGGTTTCATCGTCTTCATCGTCGCTTTCACAGAGAACTTGCTTTCCTCGGGAAGGTAAGCGCCGGGATTCGCTTCGCCGTGTCGTTCCATCTCCTAGGTCATTGGGACCGTTGACCACCCTCGCCCGCGCAGGGGTTGGATGAGAACAGACGGTAGTCGTGAAGTTGCCATGAGCAAAACTCTTGAGGTCGAACCGGTCTAGAGTGGCCTCTAGCTTTCGTCCGAAGCCGCCCGTGACACTTTAAGGGCTTGGTCCCCGAAGGTCTTTCGAGCTTGATCTTCGTCCCAAAGATGACTTTCTTGAGCGGCTAACTCCATGAGAGCTTTCCTTGCGAGACCTAGGCGCCTCCGTAGGTGCGCATCGTCCGGCTAGTGTCCGTAACCGTGATTACATTCAAATCGCCGAATGGCGGAACACTTAGATTACATTGACGAAGGAAGTCGGATCGGGACATTCCATGCGGCCTTCCTTGATCTCGATCACCAAGAAGTTTGCCCATATCTCGCTTGATTGATCCCACGGGTATTGAATTCTCGCAATGTTGACGGTCTCGTGATCCCGCTCGATCGCCAAGTCTATCAAAGCTAGCAATGATCCGCGGGATGTCTCAATCCGGCCGTGACGGCCGGGAGTAGAATCGAACCGGAGCATGTTGATGCCGAGGTGGTCATTTCCTATGTCGAAAGCCGACTACGCCTTGGGGAAGACTTTCACGTATGTTTTCGGTGGCCGCCAAGCATTCCCGAGGTTGATCCGATTTGTAGCAGGGTGAGGAGCTTGGTCTCCTTCGCCGTTACCCTTGGCCTCGCGGCGCTTGAGGGTATAAGCTTGGACCGACTTGCACGGGCCGTTGCCACTAGGGCCGGTACTTGGAAGTAGTGATGAGCTCGAGCTCGCTTGGCCAAGGCCTCATTTACCATGAGCAAAATATCAAGGGTGACCTTGGTGTTACGTAACTGATAACAAGGACCGGATCCTTCGCTTCATCAGATATCTCGAATAGATGATATTGACGAAGTCGTCGTCCTTTACTTGATCGTAGGGATTCCTCGTTGCATGAATCACGTGCTTCCAATTATCGGATAGCCGCTCAGACCGGACGTTGAGCTTGACAATTTCCATGGTATTGGAACCTTGGTCGTAGGTGACCCGATCGGAAGGAGTTCCGTCCTCAAACCGAGCATGTGAATGCAGAGGTCCGCTGCGGAGTCCGCCGCATCCTCGACTCCGGAGAGTCCAGATTCATCGTCATCCGACGGTTCAATCCAAGCGTGGCGGGACGTATTGCGTCACGGTTGCGTTGTTAGAGCAAAGCTAGGAAAACATCATGCTCTTCGTTGGAGAAGAGGCGAAGTGCGGCGGGTAGTTCCTCGTGGAGGACATCCCATACGACTTCCATGCATTCATCCCGAGAATGACGGTGCTTGTTGACCTTTATCACAAAAATCTCTTCGCCTGGCAGGGCCAGAGAATGAGTTTGAAGAATGCTGATGAATCTCCGAGCGGAGACAGGGGGTTTATGTGCCCGCATCATGGCGATGTTCAGCGTTTCCTTCCACCGCTCCAAATGTTGGAAACGACAGCTTGAACTTGATGTATCGGACCGCCCGGGATCCGCCCGCTCGAGTACGTTTACATAGTTGGCATCTCCCGGACTCGAGGGATTCGATGAGATTTGCCCCGATAGTCCCTTGGTTGATTCGAAGGAGGTAACCCCGGTGCCTGAGTGCGGACACGCTTGGCTACTGTCTCGGCTTCATTTCCTATGAGGAAACTATCCCCTCGGATGACTTCAAGATCTCCCTGCCGGTTAATGAACTTGACGCACTGATGGAGAGTGGAAGCTATGGCTTTCATGTGGTGTAGCCAAGGGCGTCCCAAAAGAGCCGTGAACTCGGATGGAATGTCCATCACGTGGAATTTTGCCGGCACCATTTGGGTTTCGAACCGAGTTCCAGAGTCACCGTCCCTGTGATGGGACGAGACGAGTTGTCGTAGGCCTTGATAGTCCGAGCCGACGGAATCAAATGGCTTTCATGGATGCGGAGAGCTCGCATCATAATGAGAGGGAGGACATTAACGGCTGACCCGTTATCTACCAATACTCCGGGAGTGATATGGTGTTCGAGTTTGAGAGTGATGTACAGAGCTTCGTTATGCCCCGAGGCGTCTCTCGGTAAGTCTTCGTCACGTAACGTGATCATGCCGCCATACGAGGCGGGAGTCGTAGATCTCGTCTCTATCCGTAGAAGGAGAGTCATCCACCCATCCGTTTCTGTCTTCCTCTTGCGAGGTAAAGCCTTCGCTGGAACCTCAGGAGTGTGTTGAGGCCGCCCGTGGAGGTTGCCGCCCTTGGTTAGCACATTGATCGAGTGCGATTGCCAAGCCGACCTTGATCTTCCTTTACCGGTCCGAGCTCGGAAGCCGGACAAATTGAATCTTGGCTGATCCCGCGGAGGATTAGGCTTCGACCGGCAATAAGATTACCAAGATCCGAGGTATTCCGGTGTCCCATGGGCCCGACTCGGTTTCACTGGACTTTTCGGCTTTCCCACCCCTGTTTGCTCTAAAGCCGCATGGCCTGGAGGCAAAGAGGACTGGCCTGAGTACAAGACGTAGTAGTCGAACCTCCCGAGGGTTCTCCAAGTGTACCTACACCGGTATCTCCAGCTTCGTATCTTTCTCTCGCCTGCCGTTGAGAGGATTTCTTCTTCCTGTTTTCTCGGAGGATTACTCCGGACAGTTTCTCGAGACTCGTACTCCAGGCAGGCGGAGCAGTCGCAAACATCGTAGCTGATGTGGACATTAGAGGAGGATCCAGTGAAAGAGGCGGAGAAACCGGTTACTGTGGCACTCTTCTTGGGCACCCACTCAATGGAATTCACGCTGTTATTGTTCTAAAGGGATTCCCGATCGTATTGGGCCCACGGGGGCGCTCTAACTTGCCTTCTTCTATCAAGTTCTGGATTTCGTATCGTAACCCCAAACAGCTTGTCGTGGTATGGCCGTGATACCGATGGAAAGCGCAGATTTGCTCTTGTTCGCATTGGCTACGGGAACTTTGGGTTTGTAATTGGCAACGGGCTTAAGGAGACCCTCCTTGATTAACCCTTCCAAAGATCTTGCTCGGTGGCATGTCCAACTTGTCGAAGTGTACGACAGCCGCTTCGAGTAGAACTGTTGCTTTGCGGGACTGGGTTTCTGTTACCCGACCGTTGTCCCCGATGGACGTAGTTGATGACGTATCTTTCCCTTTGCCGGGGCCGCAAGATTGAATGCAACTGCTGAGCGGTATCTGTATGGCCGTGCAAGAGCCAACTTTTCCTTAAGATCCTTCTCGAACCGTGAGCCGGCATTGACCATGGCCCGAGATCCGGGAAGAAATTGTGACTCGATGAGAGTTCTCGATGGACGGTCTTAAGCGGGACTTGAAGATCCGCATCTGTTCGTCTTTGGAGAGTGGCTCCATGATCTCTGAGAGTTTCCACTCCATCTCTTGTAGAATTCCCCAACACTTTCATCCGCTTCGCTCGTGGTGATTAAGTCCTCGCGACTTGTTTCCCACTCTAAGTTGGATCTGTACTGCCCAGGAAGATGTTACCGATCTGTTCCCAGGTGTGGCGATCCGCAGCTTGACCCTCGAAACCATCGTAACGCCGAACTTTTGAGCGTATGATGGAAGTGGTCGGCCATTTGCTGGAGGGTTGCTCCTTTTGCTCTCATGCCGAGAACGTAAGTGTCGACGTGCGTTTGAGGACATTCGGTTCCATCGAATCGGTCCATCTCCGCATTCCGAACTTGGCAGGAGAGGCGTGACCATTCCCTGATCTCGTGGATTTGAGCGTTTCGCTTTGAGCCGCTCATGGTGGCTTTCGTGTCTTTCATTTGCTCGACCATCCAGGCTAAGGTTGGGTCCAGTGGTGGACTGTGAGGCTCGGCGCCGGTGCTACCACGTGAGCGGTAGTGATTGGAGGTGGGAGGCTTGGTATATGAGAATATACGGAGCCTTTTCGAACCGTATCGGGGTTTGTCCCCGGTGTTTAGGATTCGTGTATAGGCAACTGGACGAACCCGGAGGATATTGAGGATATTGGCATCTCGAGATGGTCCAATGGTGCGCCGGTGATATTGAGTGACGGGTGTAGCACCGGGCCGACCAAAATTGACAGGTTGCCCCGAGAGGTGGCAACATGGAGCCTAGGTCGGCCGTTTCCTTGGCCGGAAGGCATCCCGTAAGTTGGCGGGGAGGAACCCGATTGAAGGTTTGGTGAACTGGTTTTGGGGAATCGTCATCCTCGACTGTGACAAAAGTACCGTCCGACCGGGGATAGCCGCTATACCTCGCTCATTCGTAAGCCGTACCACGAAATTCTCGCCGATCTTCTTCGCCTCTTGTAACCTCACAAGCCCGAATGGCTTCTTCCAATGTCATATCCGTTACGGTGGCGGGGTCCTTCCCCGTCACGATTTCTCGGTGAGCTAGACATGTCGGAAATTCTCGTCGAGGGAACCGAGGGAACCGAAGAACCGTCTCGACGCCGCTGCACCGTGATCCCGGTAAGGCGCCGACCCGGAAATCTGAACCACTTTCTCGCTCGCCGCAGGAACGAAAGGAAGGGTTTAGGCTTCGGAAAAGGGTATTTGGCTCAAGGTTTTCGGGCTTGTGCAATGTGCGCTACCGATTAAAGTTTACTTAAAGCGCGTTTTCTCGTAGTCCTAATTGGTTGGAAAAGAGCGTGTCTTCTTTTTCGCAACTAATCCTAGAGCTCTAATCAAATGGATCTCGTCACTACGCTTATAAGCCCCTCGTTTCCATTGTAGATCATCTTTCTCAGACGGACTATCCCGAGCGAGGTCCGATAAGGCAAGCGAGTTCCACCGACAAAGGAAAAAGTGAACTTAAGGCTAGCCGATCACGCAAACTTTCAACGTGTGTGACGTACGGGTCACGGTCGAAGTCAACGTCCTTAAGTTAAGGCGGGGATCGTGCCAAAATTTGGGCATGACCTCTCCGACTCGCTTGTGCGAGAGACCTTAGCTTTTAGCGTTGGCCAAGTTGTGGCCGGCACGGTTCATACGGCGAGGTTTGGTGACACGGCGTCACATTGAACCTTCGGGTATATTTTTCGCAGAGCTCCGCGTCAAAGTCAAGGCCGAAAAGCTCGAGACTTCGGTCGGAACGACCTTCGGTCTAAAACTCTCGAGCTTGACTCTGAGCGGGCCCGGCGTGAAAAACATACACTTAGACTTTATGACACGAGCTAAGCCAAAAACCAACCGGTGGTCTTGGACAAAGTGTGACACAAAGAGTGCATGGCTTACACGGGCTAGGATGGGATGTTTGAGACGACCCCGTGCGCCCGAAAGGTGTCCGGCACCAATCGGAGTGCAACCGATAAGGCCATCCCTGGGTTAGGGGTCAGAGTGTGCGGTGCATACCGAGGCGCAAGTGCACGTGAAGTGCGGTGTTTCGAGGCAGCAAGTGCGCGTAGTGTGCGGTCACTAAAATTCTTTTTCTGAGTAAAACAGAGATTTTTCAGAATGTGTCTTAAAGAATTTATGATGCACAGTTCAAAAGAAAGCATGAAAATCAAACATGAATGGGGATGCACAAACATGGTATGATTTTGGAAAGTTGACAATGTAATGCCTTTTGAAAAAACCGTTCGAGGTTTAAAGGAACTCACACACACGAAAATGAGGAAGGGTAAACGAAAGTTTGACCCACTAAGGCTTTTTAGAAAACATCGGCGCTTTGAAAAAGTATCTTTTCCCCACGTGAGTCGCCAACCGAAATTACCCGATCTTTCGCGCGCCGGCGGGGCGCGGAAAAGGCGATTGTCTTTCGCGGAGGGGTTGGTGTCTCAGACCTCGCTTCATGGGAAGGAACAAAATGAGGAGTCGCCACGCGGTTTTTGTATTTTGAGCCCAAACGTTGAGAAACGGCTTTTGTGAAAAGGTGTCGTTTTTATTGGAAGCAAAAACTTAGGAAAAGGCTTTTTGAAAAAGGGGATCATTTTTATTGGCAGCAAAAACGAGTAAAAAGCTTTTTTTGTACCAGAGATTGTTAGGTTCGGAGGTCAGGTTACGTTTCGGGTAGAGTATGACGAGATCGCCCGAAACGCCTCGCATGACGAGTCTTTCTACCTTTCTCGAAATCGTGTGTGTGTGTGTGTGTGTGTTTTGAAATGGGGGGCTTAAATGACAAGCTTAATCTTGGTTTGAATGACAAACGTTGATTAGGTGACTTTTGAAAAGACGAGCGTTTGAATGACAAACGTCGGTTTGAGTTTGAAAAGAGCGTTTGCGTGGCAAACGTCGACTTTGAGTTTGAAAAGAGCGTTTGCGTGGCAAACGTCGACTTTGAGTTTGAAAAGAGCGTTTGCGTGGCAAACGTCGACTTTGAGTTTGAAAAGAGCGTTTGCGTGGCAAACGTCGACTTTGAGTTTGAAATGAGCGTTTGCGTGGCAAACGTCGATTTTGAACCGTGCGAGTCATTGTTAACGATTTTTACGGGAAAAATGCGTATTAAATGATTTTGAGTGTCAAATGGCGGCTTTGAGTTGGAAGATGAGCGTTTGCGTGGCAAACGTCATTTCACGCGTTTTTGAAAGAGAGTTCGACGGACGAACTCCGGTTTTGAACCGGGCATTACATTGTTAACGATTTTTACGAGAAAAATGCGTATTAAATGACATGCGATCAACGAATCGGGTTGCGACTCGGACTTCGAAAAGTAAATACTATCACAATCCAAACGGACCGGACTTGTAAATGACAGTATTTAAAGCGGTGTCAACGGAATCAAACGATCTGGATTCGTAAATGACGATCAACGAGACCAAACGGCTCGGAATTGTAAATGACGATCAACGAGGCCAAACGGCTCGGAATTGTAAATGACGATCAACGAGGCCAAACGGCTCGGAATTGTAAATGACGATCAACGAGGCCAAACGGCTCGGAATTGTAAATGACAATCAACGGATCGATCGATCCGGAATGGTAAATGACATAAAAGTAAACGGAACGGGGTCGGAACGCCGTTTTAACCCGTGATTACTTCTCTTACGGAAAGAGAAGAGGATCGAGGGGCTAAAACGTATCGGACCCCGTTAGACGGAGGCGTCTACATTTCGATAACGACGTTCGAAACGGTTATAGCGACTGGCGCGTAAACCGAGACGAAACGAGAGATTTAGAGAGAGGGAGTTATACCTATGGCTAGGTTCGACTCCTTTGGCTCGGGAGGTGTGTACGGGACACGGAAAGTGATTCGAAAGGTTGTTTCGAAGTTGTAGGGTGCGTATTTGATCGAAATACGAAGATTTCACGCGAATCGAGACAGAACGGGAGCTCGGGAGGGGTGAAAACCAGTTTGGACCGTGGGGGGTGGTGATTTTTGGTGTAAAACTTCTCTCCCTTTGGCTTTGACAGCCATTTCTATTTATAGGTGAAATTTGCAGTAGGAGTCCGAACGGACTTGGCCTGAATCCAGGGGGTTTTGTGGTATTTTGAGAATTTGAGGGACTTGCTGGCAATTTCAGAAAATGTGCACAGTGAGTCCGGCCGGACTTGGCTTGCAAACCAGGGGCATTTTGGTCTTTTCCCTTTGAATTTGATTGAAGGGTGACTAGAGGGAGGTGGCATGGCTGCCACGTGCCCCTCTCGAGTCACCGCCTTCATGGGAATTTGTTCCTGGTCCCCGCTTTGTCCGTTTTTTAAAATAACAAATCCGAAAATGTCCGAAACGCCCCCGGAAAGTGCCGAAAAATGCGTTTTTCAGGGAAAGCCATACTTTTACGTGAGATGTCACGTGCTAAGTACGGTTCGACGTCGGGATGCACGGGGCAGTCCCGGGACGTCTCGTTGGCACAGCAACGGGGAGTTTAACGAGTTCCGGTTAACCTGGAGCGGGCCAGTTAACGGATTTCGGTTAACTTTCTGATGGATTTGGACGATCCGGATTTGGGTACTTACACCATGACCCATTGGCAAGTTACCTCTCTTAGAATTTTCCATCTTGAATCTTCTAAGAACCTTGTCAATGTAAGTACTTTGACTCAAATCAATTATCCTTTTAGATCTATCTCTATAGATCTTGATGCCAAGGATCTAAGCGGCTTCACCCATATCTTTCATTGAGAAACATTTTCCTAACCAAGACTTGAAAGTCTGAAGTGCAGGAATATCATTTCCAATGAGTAAGGTATCATCGACATACAATAATATAAATAATATTGTGCTCCCACTGAATTTCATGTATACACAAGGCTCATCTTCGTTCTTGATAAAGCCAAACTCTTTGATCTTTTCGTCAAAACGAAGATTTCAACTCCTAGAAGCTTGCTTCAATCCATATATGGATCTTTACAACTTGCACACTTTGTTAGAATTTCTTGGATCGAAAAAACCTTCGGGTTGTGCCATATACACATCCTCAAGTAACTTCCCATTTAGGAAAGTTGTTTTGACATCCATTTGCCATATCTCATAGTCGTAATATGCGGCTATGGAAATTAAAATTCTAACAGACTTAAGCATGGCAACAGGCGAAAAGGTTTCGTCATAGTCTACACCATGAATCTGCTTATATCCCTTTGCTACAAGCCTAGCCTTGTAAGTATGCACCTTCCCATCCATGTCAGTCTTCTTCTTGAAGACCCACTTGCACCCTATGGTTTTTACACCTTCAGGTGGCTCAATCAAGTTCCAAACTTGATTATCCGACATGGATTGCAATTCGAATTCCATGGCTTCTAGCCATTTCTCCGAATCAGGAGTGGACATCGCCTCTTGATAGGAAGTAGGTTCGTCATTCTCAATGACTTCCACTTCATTACTTTCCGAAACGAGAATCAGGAATGTTATATCCTGAATGTTTGAATAGAATGAAAGAGATGAACAAACACGTAAACTAACCCGGGGTTTCACCGGTGAATGCCCTCTTGCGTGAGAGTAAGTATTTGTGTGATATAGAGATAAAATCAATTGACAATAGTTTAGAGTCAAAGGATGCATTACCAAAAAATATTTGGATTATGGCTTGTATTTATAGGTGTTTGGTGTAGAGTCCATCTTTGAATAGGTAATTGTGTGAGATGAGGGTTATAATCCTAGTTGGATTATACTTCCCACAATACTTGTTTGAGTAGCATTAGCATTGTCTTCTATATGCATGCCTAGAAGGCGTGTTTGAATACTTTGGATTTATGCACAATCTTTCGTGTTTTTCTTCAATACACTAAGAATCAGGTATAATTTCTCTCCTTTCTTCTTATTTTACGTTTTTGGGTTGTTGTTCTTGGCTTTCTTGGTGGGTTCTACTAGAATCCACCATTGTTGCACCTTCTTTGAAGCTTTTCTTGAACCAATCTTGTAGCTTCCTCGTTCTTAGAGATGGCAAGAACATGGAGGAACAATCCCAATGCACTATATTGTTATCACACCCAAAACCTTAGGATTTATCATAGAATCGATGGGTCGTGGATGATGTTAAGCTTGAATGAGATAGGGGAGATTCTGACGAGGTATCAAAGCCCTAGAACCGACGTCGGTTATCCTAGTCGATTTAGGATTGACCGACTTATCGTTGATTCCCCATATATTGTGCTTTTCCACGGTTGGTCCAAAATCATTGACCACATCAATCTTTATTACTTGAAGTCCAACCACCTGTAGCATCCTCTGTTGAGTAATGATCCCTCCTCAATTTTAGTTAATAGGATGGGGAAGGATACCCTTCCTCGTCCTTGTCATTCCATTTGCCTTGGCCAAAATTAACCTTTACTTATATGTTTGTGCAGCTATGACGGGAAGGGGAAACACTATTACTCGAACTTCAACTGGTCCATCTACCTCGGGTAGAATTGTTAATGCTTTCGCTGAGGGATCCCAAGCAGGCAACTGAGGAAGGGGGCATGGTAGGTCAAGTCGTGGTAGGTCTGTTACCCCTAGGCCTAGATCTGTTAGAGCCGGGGAGCCTATGCTTGAGGAAATTTATACCAAGTATGGGGTGTCTAGAGATGAGTATCGACTTAGTTATCTCCTTGGTGCTCCTGTAAAAGACAAGGACACCATGAATGATTTCTTTTATTCCTTGAATTATGTCCATTTCTATTATAAGCATTTTCAGCTCGACCCCCGTCTTCCCCTCTACCTCTATCTTTGTGAGTTTCTTGAGGACATGCAAGACGTCCCAGCCATGATATGAGCCAACGCCGTGAGGTTCCTCACCGGCTTTATAGTACTTTGTCGTAGTTTGGGCTTTGAGCCCTGTCAATCAGCCTTCCACCATTCTTTACTGTGAGTTATAAGGAGGATACCAATGTGTTGGTGGTGAGGAGCGACCCTAATCGACCAAGCTAATCTACCTGATGTCGAGCAAGGTCTCTGAGTGAAACAATCATGTTATTAGAGTAGAGAGCTAACAAGGTTGGGAATTCGCAGCGGCTTCCCGGTTTCCCAGCGTGCCCGAGCAAGTATGGAGGCCTGATTGGAGTGGTCAACTTATAGATAGGTTGATACAGTTTGCCTCCGTCGGCACTTTGTGTTGGTTAAGCCTCGAGACCGACCAAAGATACTATGTCCAGGCCGGTATCATGCCTGGTCCATTAGGCAGGCTAGTGCCCATGGTTTCAGTTGTGAGGAGGAACAGATATCCAGACTGGAGGGTGCTTCCCAATCTCCTTTTTCATTCTGATTGTGACATATGCAAACTCCATTAGAACCGGTGTCTAAACGTGAATGACTTACCCGACTGTAAATTTTTTTCTTTCTCGTCTTTTACACTTGCACCTTTTTATCTGTTGTTTTAGTTACCTCGTCTTTATGTTGATGATTACTCCTCTCATCTTTTACAGACTTAATTTCCGAGCAAGAGAAGAAGATGGAGGAGGAGATCTTTGACTCTCATGCATTGATGAAATTGAAGGGGAGGACTTCTCGGTGCTCGGACAATAAAAAAAGGCACTTAGACGCCGGCAGGCCGTTCTGGCCACTAAAGAAGCTGGGGCTTTGCCCCTCAAGCCGGTGGGAGGCACTGAAGTCTCCACCAAGGAAGCTGAAGATGGGCAGGATGCCCATGTCGGGGAGGGATAAAGCTCCCATGATATCCTTACTCCTAAGACCGAGGAGGCTCTAAAGTAGGCCGGCCTAGTTGAGGCCAAGGAGGCAAGTGATGGGAAAATAACTCCAGCTCAGAAATGATCAAGGAAAGAGGCCGAGGTGGGGGGTTCTTCAAAAAGGGCTGAAATTGAGCCTTCAACCGTACTCTCTGCTTGGCATATAAAGACATATGCTGAGGCCGAGCACTTTGTACGGGAAGCCCGTGAGGCTCTGATTTTTAAGGGCATGGATCTCCTTGCTCGTAAAGTCCCCCAATAAAGGGGGGCAATCATATGTAGGTCCATGGACGATGATCTTCTAGATCACCTCCTCGACAATAATCCCAACATGGAGACAAATGCCTTCTTTTGAGTGAGGTAGGCTTCCTCGACATTTCCTTTGTCATCCTCGTCTTTTATACTTGTGATTATTTTTTATTAACTTTTCTTTATCTTAGGCAGCTTGCCACGGTCATGGCTTATGAGGCTATAAAAGCTAAGGTGACTGAGGTTCACGAGCAGAAGCTCGAAAAACAGGCCGAGAAGAACAAAGCCGACCTGAAGAGGGCCGTATAGCTCTTGAAGAACCTTTGTGATGACGCTGATGCCCACAAAATGGCTAAGGCCAAAGCCAAGGAAAAGGAGAAGGCTTCCAAGGAAGCTCTGGCAAAGGCCGAGGAGACAGCATGGCTCAAGGAGGCTGAGCTGGAGAGGCAAAGGAATGAGGCCCTTAAGAAGGTCGAGGAGGAGTATGCCCGTCTGCAAGAGTTGGAAGCCAGCATCCCTTCTAGGGAGGCTGAGGTCGTTGCTCGTTATAAGGCTAGCTCGGCATTCAAACAAGCAGTGGCCGAGAAGACGGCCACCATGTATTCTGATGGCTACTTGCACTTAGCCAGAAGGGCCATGGTGGATCTTTCTCTTGGTCTCAACCTGGAGGGGCTTGCTCGGCTCATCTTCCAGGACTCCTACGATGAGGCCGCCCAATCCGTGCACCATCTTGTCCCCTTCACGGGTAATGCCTTGAAGGTCATTGTCTCCCTTGACGTTCAGGCTGGCCATCCTGCTTGGGTTCCTCCTACTCTCGATCCATAAAATATTCATACTTTAATTGAGAAAATTGAGGATGAGGGCCTGAGTTCTGATGACAAGGAAGGAGAAATTGAGGTGGGGCAAATCGAGGAATCTCAAACCTTCAAGTCATTATTCCCCCTGCTGCTGCTGAACATGATGATCTTTTTAGGGGGAATGATCAGGCTTAGACACTTTTTGCTTTGATTATGTTGTATTTTTTATGATGTAATAGGGTCCCCTTGTGTTTTAAATCTTTATCAATATAATTCATTTTCTTCAATCTCTTGTCGTCTTTATTTTACTACATCCATTTTGAACTGTTTTGTCTTGAATGCTTGTATGTTGAATGTTTGTTGTATGTTAAATATTTGTATAAGTATCCAACTTTTCTTGAGAAGTCTAGGAAGATCACCTCGTCATTTGAAATTGATTTCTTCTAAACCTAAGAAGCTCATTCGGTCTAATCACCTAAGTTGTATATCTAATCATTAATCCGAGGAGGTATTTCGGCCATAAGTCTTAGACAACTTTTAGGTTTTATCTCTCTATGCCGAGGAGGGTCATTCAACATAGGTATTAGATAAATTTTTCAGTATTTGTCTTTTCGTGCCGTGGAGGATCGTTCGGTTATAAGTTTTAGACAATTTTTAGGTTTTATCTCTCTATGCCGAGGGGTGTCGTTTGGTCATAGGTCTTAGATAATTTTTTAAGTATTTGTCTCTTTATGCCGAGGAGGGTCGTTCGGTTATAAGTCTTGGACAGTTTTTTGATGTTTTATCTCTCTATGCCGAGGAGGATTCTTCGACATAGGTATTAGATAACGTGAGAATTTATTCCTTCGATGTCAAGGAAGGGTTTCATCGTCGTACAGAGTTTGTCTTGCTAGTCATTTGCCTTTGACGAAAATTGAATTTCTATTAACTGAGATTGATTATATCAAACTGCAATCCTACTTTACTTGAAAATAAAGAGACTAATAAAGACTAATCTATTACATTGAAAACAAACTATGAACTAATGATAGTACTTCCGTATATGATCAGAATGTCATGTATGTTTCAGCTCTTGCCCATATGTAGTCTTCATTATGTAGGTCCCTTCTCTGATAACTTGAGTGATGATGTAGGGGTCTTCCCAGTTTGGGAAGAACTTGTTCAGTTCTGCCTTTCTGCCAGTTGCTTCAGTCTTTCTAAGTACCAATTCTCTGACTTATAATGCTCTTTTGTTGACCCGTTTGTCATGATAGGCTTTGGTCCTTTATTTGTAGTTCACCATCCTCATCTGAGCAGCTAGTCTTCTCTCATCTACTAGGTCTAGGTCTAGCAGCCTGATGACCTTGTTGAATTGTTCATCATTTATGTTTCTTGTTGTGAGGATAGCCATCTCAGCTAGTGCCATAGCCTCAGATCTGAATGTCAGTGCGAATGGGGTTTCCCTGGTTGCCCCCCCTCGGGTGGTTGTGCTAACTGCCCACAAGGCTAAGGAAAGTTCATCCAACCATCTACCATCACTTCCTTCTAGGTTCTTAGTTAGGGATGTTAGTACCAACTTGTTGGCCGCTTCTAATTGTTGAGGTCTGCTCACAGATGATTGATGTGTCTGACTCCTAGTCTGTTCAGTTCTGCCGTGAATGCATTAGAGAATTGGAGACCATGATCTGAGATGATAGTGTGTGGAACCCCGAAGCGACACCAGATGAAGTCGTGGACAAAATTGATTGCGTTCTCCTCTATTATTTTGGCTAAGGCCATTGCTTCTATCCACTTGGAAAAGTAATCGACTGCCACTATCACATACTTGAAATTGCCTCTGGCGGGGGGAGGGGGGAGGGGAGGGTCCGATGATGTCGATTCCCCACATATTGAATGGCCAAGTAGGAATTATGAGTGTTTGTTCCACTACTGGCAGTCTAGGAATATCAGCATATCTTTAGCACTTGTCACACTTTCTTACGTAGGCTTGCGCGTCATCTCTCAGGTTGGGCCAATAGTAGACGTGTCCAAATGGTTATAACCGCCGGTTAACAGTTATAACCGGCGGTTAAAAATCCATTAACACTTAGCCGTAACCTAACCGTTAACCGTGTACTAACGGTTACGGTTATACGGTTAACGGTTATAAACGGTTAACACGGTTTATCTGGTTAAACGGTTAACTAAAGCTTTCGGTTTTTTTTCAAATTAATCCTTTTAACGGAATTTTTAACAAATTCTGTTAAATTTTCTTTGAAAAAATGCTTTGTCACGCAGCCAAGGCAAAGGCCTCGGCCACGGCCAGCCACGTCCACGACCAGCCAATGCAATGGCCTACTGAATCCTGATGGTGCCAAGCCCACTCATATATAAGCAAGCACCCACATTTTCTTTGTTACTCATTCGATGTGGGATAAGTGACCAAGGCCAAGGGAAGGCCAAGGCCAAGGCCAAGGGCCGGCCAAGGACCTCAATGCCTCATAAGTTGTACCTTCTATTAGATGTGGGATATTTTGGTTGCTGGGCCACGGCCGGCCAAGGCAAGGCCACGGCCGAGCCAAGGCCAAGGCCACGGCCAGCCAAGGCAAGGCCACGACCGAGCCAAGGCCACGGCCAGCCAAGGCAAGGCCAAGGCCAATTTCTATTTTTTTTTGACAAATAAATAGCATCTTAATATTATATTTTTTATTTTTTATAAAAATATTATTTATTTTTGATAAATAATAAAAATAAGTGGCAATATTTTTTAGATATATATATAAATTTATGAAATATAATAATAATTTTTAAATTTTTATTAAGATCATTATTTTTTATTTAAATTATTGATCAAAATTATATCTAATTTAAAATTGATATACCCTCCTATCCAAAATAAATATTTTGTTACTCATTTAAAATTATTAGGGGTTGGAGTATATGATCTATAATTAGGATTTAGGTTTTAGGGTATGGATATTCATATATGACATTTTAGTATATGATTTAGCATTTAGGGTTTAGGGTAGCAATTAGGATTTAGGGTATAGCAATTAGAGTTTAGCATTTAGGGTTTAGGGTAAGGAATATATGATTTAAGATTTAGGGTTTAGGGTATAGCAATTTAGGGTAGTGATAGTAGCGAATTAGTGATGGTAGTAGTAGTGGTGGTTGTGATGGTGGTAGTAATGGTAGTAGTAGTGGTGGTTGTGGTGGTGGTGATGGTGGTAGTAATGGTGGTAACAGTAGTGGTGGTAGTGTGGTACGTAGTAGTGGCAGTAGTGGTAGTAATGGTGGGGGTAGTGATAGTGGTGGTGGTAGTAAGGGTAGTAGTGGTAGTAGCAAATTAGTGATGGTAGTAGTAGTGGTGGTTGTGATGGTGGTAGTAATGGTAGTAGTAGTGGTGGTTGTGGTGGCGGTGATGGTGGTAGTAATGGTGGTAGTAGTAGTGGTGGTAGTGTGGTACGTAGTAGTGGCAGTAGTAGTAGTAATGGTGGGGGTAGTGATAGTGGTGGTGGTAGTAAGGGTAGTAGTGGTAGTGATAGTAGTGGTAGTAGCGAATTAGTGATGATAGTAGTAGTGGTGGTTGTGATGGTGGTAGTAATGGTAGTAGTAGTGGTGGTTGTGGTGGTGGCGATGATGGTGGTAGTAATGGTGGTAGTAGTAGTGGTGGTAGTATGGTACGTAGTAGTGGCAGTAGTGATAGTAATGGTGGGGGTAGTGATAGTGGTGGTGGTAGTAAGGGTAGTAGTGGTAGTGATAGTAGTGGTAGTAACGAATTAGTGATGGTAGTAGTAGTGGTGGTTGTGATGGTGGTAGTAATGGTAGTAGTAGTGGTGGTTGTGGTGGCGGTGATGGTAGTAGTAATGGTGGTAGTAGTAGTAGTGGTAGTGATAGTAGTGGTAGTAGCGAATTAGTGATGGTAGTAGTAGTGGTGGTTGTGGTGGCGGTGATGGTCGTAGTAAAGTAATGGTGGTAGTAGCGGCGGAATAAATTTACGAAATATTTATTTTTTCAAATATATTTCATAAATTTATATATATATCCAAAAATATATATATATATATATATATATATATATATATATATATATATATATATATATATATATATATATATATATAAATTTATGAAATATTTCATAAAAAAAAAATATATATATAAAAATTTATAAAATATTTCATAAATTTATATATATATATTTTGGATATATATATAAATTTATGAAATATTTATTTTTCAGAAAAAAAATAAAAAATTTGCATTTTCCTTGGCCTTGTCTCGGCCGGCCTTGGCCTTGCCTTGGCTCGGCCTTGGCCGTGGCCTAGCAAGCATTTCTCCCACATCGAAATTTTGGTAAACAAAACCAGCCCATGGCCTTGGCGGCCGGCCTTGGCCTTGGCTTGGCTCGGCCTAGGCCGGCCATTGCCTTGGCCGCCTGCCTCCCTTCCTTTGGAATTATATCATTTATCCCACATTGAAATGGAATTAAACTTGGCTTGGCCTTGTGCCTATATAAGTAGCAGCTATGGGTTGGGAAATATTTTGAATTTGGATTGGAGTCAAATAACCATTGGGCCAAGTAGACGTTAGGAGATAAATTGATTTAATTCAAAATTCAATATTTGTCGGTTAAGGCGGTTATAACCGCCGGTTATTTAACCGGTTATAATCGGTTAAATAACCGACGGTTATAACCGCCGGTTGACGGTTTTAAAAAATCCTTAACCTTAACCGAACTGGTTAACCGCCGGCTTCGGTTAAGCCGGTTACGGTTAAGGCGGTTGACGGTTTTGACCGGTTACGGTTATTAACCTCCGGTTAGCCGGTTCCGGTTAGATTTTGGATACGTCTAGCGAATAGTAACCTAGCGCGATGATTTTGTCAGCTAAAGTTCTGGCCCCCGGGTGACCACCGCAGATGCCTTCGTGGAATTATGCCAAGAGATTTTCTATTTCATTGGGATAGACAGATCTAAGAAGGGGTTTTGTGAATGATTTTCTGTAAAGGATCCCGTTCAATACTGTGAACCTCACTGACTTCTTCTTGATAAGCCTAGCACGTGTCTCATCCTCAGGCAGTTGGTCTTTTTCAATAAAGTCCATGTACTCATCTACCCAACACTTTTCCTCCCCATCTAGGATCATTACTTGTAATCTTTCGTAGGCAAGTTCTTTGACAAAGACTATGAGTGAGTTAGAATCAAGATCTGCCACGTCAATAGTTGCAAGTTTAGATAGAACATCTACCACTTAATTGTCCTCCCGTCCTATTTGATTTATTTTAAAAAAATCAGCTTCTTTGTCATATCTAGGACGAGGTCTTTATATTTTGTAAGTATGGGATGCTGAGTGTTGCACTCCCACTTTATTAGTTTGACTACGAGCTAGGAGTCATAGAAGGCAGCGATCTTTATTTCTCCATAGAAGGAAGCCAACTCTATGTCAAATATCAAAGATTCGTACTCTGCTTGATTGTTGGAAGCAGGGAATTTGAATCTGCTTATTTCCTGGATGATGTGCTTCCCATCGAGACTTGCTAGTACAACTCCAGCTTCGTTTTTTTCCTTGGTGGCTGATCCATCTGTGTATATGACCGAGCAGTTGGGTGGAAGCTCGATGGTCGGGTCTTCTCCCGCAGGTTTTTTGGGCTTACAGGAGGTGGGGTCATGCTCATCTATAAAGGTGGTTTCAACCATAAAATCAACCAGAGGCTGTGCTAGAGTGTCTTCCTAGGTTCGTATCTGGTGTCAAACTCAGTGAGCTCGATGGACCAATTAAGGAGACGTCCTAAGCAATGCAACTTATTTAAGATTTTCTTCAGGGGTGCATTTTTATACACAGTTATGGGATGAGCAGAAAAGTATGCTCGTAGCTTTCTTGCTGCTATGACTAGGGCGTAGGCTATTTTTTCTGCGTTGAAGTATCTGCTTTCCACATCAGATAATTCCTTGGAGACATAATAGATAGGTTTCTGAGTGGTTCCTTCATTCTGGACTAGCACCACAGCTATGGCCTGGTCTGTGGCTGCTAGGAAGACGTATAACATCTTTCCAATAACAGGGCTGCTCAACAAATGATGGAATCTCAAGTACTCCTTCAACTGTTTGAATGATTCTGAGCATTCAGATGTCCAGGGGAAGCTCTTGGTCCCCTTCAAGGCTTTGAAGAAAGGCAGCGATTTTTTCGCAGACTTTGCAATAAATCTCCCAATGATCGCTATTCTTCCGTTCAACCTTTGAACCTCCTTGATGCTAGTATGTTCTTTCATGTCTATCAAGTCTTTGATTTTCCCTAGGTTCGCCTCGATTCCTCTTTGTGATACCATAAAGCCTAGGAACTTCTCGTCTGTCACCCCGAACACACACTAACTTGGATTCAATTTCATGTTGTTAGAACGTAGGTTGTCAAAAGTTTCCTCCAAGTCCGGGGCGTGACTAGCACTCCTAGTCTTGATGACCATATCATCTATTTAGGCTTCCATGTTACGGCCTATCTGCTCCCCGAATACTTTGTTGACCATGCGCTGGTAGGTTGTGCCTGCATTTTTGAGCCCGAAGGGCATTATGGTGTAACAATAAATACCTCCAGCTGCTTGGAAGGCTGTCTTCTCAATATCTTCCTCGGCCATCTTTATCTTTTGATAACCAGAGTAGCGTCTAGGAATCTGAGAGTTCTATGTACAACAATAAAGTCTACTAGCTTGTCAATTATGGGGAGAGGATAACTGTATTTCGG
Organism: Adenophora triphylla var. japonica; assembly: GCA_022495995.1. NCBI lineage: Eukaryota > Viridiplantae > Streptophyta > Magnoliopsida > Asterales > Campanulaceae > Adenophora > Adenophora triphylla. Next base: position 52,633 of record JAFEMH010004424.1, read on the forward strand.
GCAGGCTTTGTTGAGATATGTGAAATTCACACACATTCGCCACTTCCAATTTTGTTTCTTAACCATCACAACGTTGGCCAACCAAACAGGATAGGTTGCCTCTCTGATGATTCCTGCACTTAGCAGTTTCTATACTTCCTCCTTGATTGCATCGTCCTTATCGTTTGCAAAAAATCTCCTTGTCTGCCTGATAGGTTTGGCAGATGGTTCGACCTCCAATTTGTGGATAGTCACCTCTTCTTTATTCCTCTCATATCCTCGACCTTCCAGGCAAAGACATCTAGATCGTTTTTCACGAGGGTAATGACCTCCTCCCTTTCTTCTAGGGAGAGCTGGCCCCCAATTTTTTATTTTCTGCTCTAGGTAGTCATGATTGAGTATGATTTCCTCTAGATCATATACGGGCACCATTTCTGGGCCGTCTCAAAACTGCAAAGTTTCAATGATTATCTCTCTAAGTCTTCTACCTTCCTCACTGTTTATGTCTAGGTCTTGCATCTTAACTAGTTTGTATATGTCGGCAGCTCTCCTTGTCTCAATTCAGGGTGGGCCCCCGAGTTCTGGCCGCTGACGAGATGAGGGGCGTTATCCGAGACAGACATAACTGTATCATTGTCTTCATAGATATCTAGAACCATGTGTTCCTCGTCCTTTGCTTCAAAAATCAGATTTAGCCAAGAACTGGTGCTGTTAGTTTTTACAGACTTAGATATTTTCAGATTTTTCTCTGGTGTATCTACCTCCACCTTTCTGGATGTTTTTTTGCTCCTCATCACATGCTCCAAGAAGTCCTTGGGGATCGCACTCACGCATCCGATTCTAGCCCGAGTGGAAAATTTAACTCAATGGTGAGGGAGGGAGGTGATGAACCCAAGTTTGCCTTGACTAGGAATGCCTAGGATGGCGTGCTAGTCACTTGCCAGGTTTATGACTACGAATGTTACTGTGGCCTCGGCTCGGAAGGGATGTTCACCCACTGCCAGTAATAAGTCAATCGTCCCCATAGCGCTGACTTTGTGGTTGGTGAAGCCTTCTAGTATTCCAGAATATGGCTACAACATGCTATCCTTAAGATTCATCTTCTGGAAGGTGGAATAATATAGAATGTCCCTGGAGGCCCCCGAGTCTATAAGGAGTCTCTCGGATCACAGTTATCAATTCTTCCCTTGATTACTATGGGTTGCTCTCAATCTGTGCGGCTTCCAGCCAGCTCATTGGGAGAGAAGCTGATGACTTCACCTTCCTTATTTATCCAGGTGGGGATGTGGTAGACGTTACTTAGTTCGTGTATCTGATCTTTCAATTTTTTGTTGGAGATAGTCTGATCCCTTATAACATGGAGTTTATCCCTATGAAGCATGTCCTCCCTTTCATTATCATTGTCATCGTCATTGTCATCCTTTCTTTTTCACTTGTTATCCTTTCTCATAACGTAGCGATCAAGTTTTCCCTCGTTTACCCATCTCAGGATCATTCTCTTGAGGGAGATGCAATTCTCCGTGTCGTGTCCGTGATCCTTACGAAAGGCACAATACTTGGAGTTGTCACATGTGTACTTTGTTCTTTTATCAAGGGGTCGGGGACTTAGCTGATTCACCAACTGCATGATCTCCGTGATTGGTTTGGTAAGGGGGTGAAAACCTTGGCTTTTTCAGTAGCCTGAGTTCTATTCTTCCCCTTGTAGTTGCTTCCATTCGAGGCCTGGTTGATGCCAGTTGTGTCTGCTTCTGGTTTCTCATACCTCTTCTTACTTTTTTCTTCTGCCATAGCTATGGTGTAAGCCATATTATATAGAACAGATTTCGACTTAGGCTCCCTGGCAGATAATTAATAGAATAATTGTCCGGATCTTAGTCCGAATTGAAGCAGACGATCACCTCCTGGTCAGTTAGGCTTTCCTCTACCTGGTCAGCCATAGCTCTGAACCGATTATGATATCTCAAGGTTGTTTCATATTTCCCTTGCTCAATGTTATCAAGGTCTATAAGTCTTTTCTTTCTCTTTCCAGCTCTAGCAAAGTGATCCAGGAACCTCCTCCTCATAATTTTCCAGCTATCGATGCTTCCCTTCTTTTGCTCACGGAACCAGGACAAAACTGTTCCGGAGAAGGTACTCACAAAAGTCTTGCAGAGAAAATCATCTGCCTTTGCTAAGGAGGGCCATAGTGGATTCAAAACTTTGCACATGGTACCATGCATCTGTGGTTCCCACATATTTTTCAAAACTTGGGATTTTAAGAGCAGGATTAGGAGGTGGATCATTAATCCGCTGGGAGAAAGGACGAGTGGCACTAGTATCATCATCATCTACTTGCATCCTCCCCATTTATAATTAATCTAGTCTCTTTTTCAATAGGAGAATATCTCTTGCATCGATCCCCGAACTAAAATGAGAACTACGGTGGGTCCTTTCTTTCTTTCTGTGCCCATTCACTATATTGTGTTCCTCATATTCCTGGTGATTGTCCCCATGTCCCGATGGTGCTCTTTCCCTTTTAGGTGCCATTTCTGGATGGGGAGAAGACCTGTGACGAGGAGGGCTCATAGGCCGAGTAGGGCTCCTATTCCGAGGAGGGCTCCTTGGTTTAACAGGACTCCTGTACCGAGGAGAGGGATTACGATGAGGAGGGAGTTTTTGTCTTACCTGACTAAGCCTTGCTCTCAAGTCAGCAGACTTAACCTCCTGGTCCCTATGATAGTTCAGATGATTTATCAAATCCTCATTGTTTCGTGTATTTCCATGTTCAGGAGCCTTATGATGAGGAGGGACATCTTGGAGACGTTTCTACCTGGGTCTACCAGCAGGGTCATGATGAGGCAGATTTTGGTCGGGAGGAAGATTTTCTCTATTCCCCCGACTACCACGCATGTCAAGATGACTCTCCCCTCCAAGGGAATTTCCGGTCCTCGTGGGCCTTATGAATTCAGACAGGGAGTGACCAGGATCCAGTTGCAGCAAGTCATTTTGTGTTTTATAAATGCGTTGCAGAGTTTCCATATGTTGATGCAATAGAGTTCTACGATTAATCTGTTGGGGGGAAGCTCCAGTTTCCCCTGGGCGGCATTCCTCCTCGTCTGACTGTCAGCAGGCCTTACTCGGCGCCGATAACGAGTAGGGTTTGACAGCACTACCTCGGTTACTGGTTGGTGGCAGCCCCTCATTTAATGGTGGAGGAGGTGGTAGTTCCCCATTGGCAAGAGGAAAAGCAGTTCTAGTGTTGCCATGGATCTCCTCCACAAGAATATTATCTGGATTAGGAGTAATACTAGCAGTGTGTCATTCTTTCATTAGGATTAGGAGAACGGAGCAGAATTTTTCAAGCTATTCAACGGATAATACGAATCTTTCTCGGCAATGGAACCAAACTGATGATGCTAAAAACGTTCGTATCAGCCCAAATTCAGCGACATGTTCTATCCTGGATGTTTTGATAGACTCAAAAAGATGAACAAACACGTAAACTAAGCCGGGGTTACACCGACGAAGGTCATACTTCGTGAGAGTAAGTATTTGTGTGATATAGAGAGCAAATCAATTGACAAGAATTTGGAGTCAAAAGAAGCGTTAACAAAACTATGTGAATTATAGCTTGTATTTATAGGTGTTTGATGTATAGTCCATCTTTTAATAGGTAATTGTGTAAGAGCAGGGTTATAATCCTAGTTGGATTATACTTCCCACAATCCTTGTTTGAGTAGGATTAGTATTGACTTCTTTACGTATGCCTAGGAGGCATGTTTCTCGTCATACGATGCTTGGTCGGCATGTATGAATGCCGAGAAAGAGGGGAGCAAGGATAGGGAACCCCATTTCCTTGTCATGATAATGACCAAGGAGACCTCTGGTCGCCCTTTGGTGAAGCCCTCGTCGACTTTGGAGATGCCATGGTTGGCATATAAGGTATGCCTCGTCGGCATAGGTGAGTATTGTGCATTAGTCATATTATTCACTCTAATATATCTAGGTAAAAATGGTGAGAGATAACGAGCAGGTCATAGGTAGGGAAGGGTCACTCTCTATGTCATATTTGAGAGTTGTATGGATTATAATTTGGGTCCAATCCATATTGGGTCTTGCCCAGTTATAACTCTTGTTCGGACTCATTTTATACCGTTAACTCAGGAAACTCCCTCTAATTAGAAGAAATTAAAGAATAAACTATGTATATGCGCATTTACGATCTTTAATAATTTATGTGTATCACAGAGAGGAACTATAAGTTGAAATGCGCATAAGCAGTCTGATCTGAATGGACCATCTTACCGACAAAACAAGATATAGAGAAAAGATGAGAATATGAAATATACAACGGACAAACAAAATACTCCGTATTCTTTAGTATTCCTTAATTGGATTTGGGGTCATAATAGTCTGATGGTCAGCCGAGATCGCATGCGACTTAAATGGACAAAATGAACGACGAGATGGACGAGCTGAGCAAATATGTCTTAAATATCCTTGAATGAATGAGAATTATCGAAATCGTAATGAACATACATAATTGAACGTGAACCGCTTGATGCACTGCCCTAGATCCTTCCTTAAATATGGTAAACCCCCCTAATAAACCGTTGCATGTCATCTTCTTGATAACACACACTTGGTTGGACATATACACACTTTCTTCCTTTCCTCCATTTCCACACCCCCTCTCTCTCTCTCTCTCTCTCTCTCTCTCTCTCTAGCTCAATTCTCTCCCTCACACACAAACACACAGTGATCTCTCCCCTCTTTCTCTTCTAACCGGCTAACCCAATCTCCAACCTCTCTTTCTTCTTGTTCATGGCAGAAACTCCGAAGTCTCCGACAATCAACAATTTTTATAACATCCTTGGCATTCCGAAAACTGCCTCCCTCAATGACATATGTAAAGCCTACAAATCCCTTGTTATGAAATGGCATCCTGACAAGAATTCAAACAAAATCGAAGCTGAAGCCAAGTTTCATTCCATCAATGAAGCATATAAGGTAATCACATTTTATCATAGCAAATTATATTTCACTTCTTTTATCAATTATAAAGAGAAATGCTTTATGCATTCATGTATTTAGAACTATATATTGCAGCGAGTCTGCATGGCTACAGGCTACAGCTAGAGGGGGGACAATATCACCCATGTCGAACATCAAATGAAATTCGTTGGGTCCCATATAGGACCCACCAATTACCAACAAATTTCAGCCCCTGATGTTGCAACATAATCTCTTCAACAGTTCTAGATTTTAGGTTTTGGCCATGAAATTAAATACGTAAAATTTAGCAAGTAGTTCTAGATTCTAGGTTCATGCATGGCCATGCAAATACGTAAAATTTAAATGAGTGTTAACCAATTCTTCATTTTCCTCAAATTTCAGGTTCTTAGCACCAAGAAGAGAGATGAGACCAGTCAATCTGTCGACGAGCCAACAACCCCACAAAGTACTTCATCAAATAAACCGAAAGACGACCCAAAAACCCCACGAAGTACTTCATCAAATAAACCGAGAGATGAGCCCAAAACCCCACGAAGAACTTCTTCATCAAGGAAAACAAAAGACGATGGCTTTGTTATTTCAAACCCTACGCTCCTCTCAAGGACTGGAAGCCAAAACTTCACATCAGTGGGGAACCCTAGAACGTTTTCAGGTAGGAGAAATAGCACTCCAACACCATTAGAATTTTATGCTTGTTTATCAAGATGTGCAAGTCAGAACACGTACTCCCCATCTACCCCCGGCTCCCCCATAGAAGGTCTTTCTAATTTATCGAGATCAAGAAGCAGAAGGAGTATTAGTACTCCTATAATCTTCTCGCAATCTATAGCTCGGAAGAAACCTCCACCCATTGAGAGAAAGCTTGAGTGTACATTAGAGGAGCTGTGCTATGGGTCTACAAAGAAGATCAAGATTACCAGAGATGTCATCTCGGATTTCGGGTATCTCTCTTTTCCAAATTTCATTTCTTTCAATATCATTCATGGACTAGGATCCAATAATTTTCGCCCTTGTGCTAGAGTATTAGTAGTAGAAGTAGAAGAAGAAGAAGGGAATCTATTATGATAGATAGATATTCAGATTGTATCTTTAAAGAGGTCTTTATATAATTGTGTGTGTTGACAGGCTTATTGTTCAAGAGGAGGAGATATTAAAGATAAGAGTGAAGCCAGGATGGAAAAAAGGCACAAAAATAACATTTGAAGGAAAGGGAGACGAGAGACCGGGCACACTTCCGGCCGATATCATCTTTGTGGTCGATGAAAAAAGGCATCCCTTGTTTAAGCGAATAGGCGATGATTTAGAACTCGGAGTTGAAGTCCCTCTAGTTCAAGCTCTTACGGGTTGTACCATTGATGTACCATTACTAGGAGGCGGCGAGCAAATGAGTTTGTCGATTGATGATATAATTTACCCCGGATTTGAAAGAATCGTCCAGGGCCAAGGCATGACTATATCTAAAGACGGGGCACGAGGAATCCTACGGCTTAAGTTTCTTGTTGAGTTTCCGAGTGAGTTAAGCGATGAACAAAGGTGTGATGTTGTCAGTATATTAGGCGATTGATCTTGATTAAATGATCGACTTGTAATTAAGACAAGGGTTTAATTCAGATTTCTAACCGAGTTTTGAGTTCGGGTCGGGTTGGGACGGGACTATCATTAGGGGATGGAGGGAGTATCCATATCACAGCAATACAGATGAAACAAATATGAAAAATTATCTGAATTTCAGTGATTTAACTTCACCGGAAAAAGGATTGCTGAGTGGCCGTCACCACCGCTGACCATCGTTTTTCTTCTTTTTGTTGTCTCTTCATATTTGTAGATGTTGAAAGAGAAAAAATAAATCCAATCTGAATAATAAAACATATAGAAATAAAGTTGTTTCAAACAGGTAATTGTAATACTCTCTCCCTCCGTCCCAAAATATCTTCCCACTTTTTTTATCGGTAATTTGAGCAATAAATTTAGGTTGATTTAATTATCCTAATAGAAACTTAAATCATGTTATTGATACACCATTATAAATACTATCAATAACAATATTTAGATAATCATTCGGATAATTAAATCTATTGTTCAAAGTACCTTTCGCGTTAACGTCAAAAAAAGTAGGGAAGATCATTTCGGAATTTGGGGACGGAGGGAGTAAATATTATAGGAAACCAAACCAAGCAACCCTCTTTGACCTATCAAGCATAGGAAACAATCTCATAAACTAGTGTTTATCAGTACACTTTTGCAATCCTAAAAAATATGGGGACTTGCCTTCTCTATACTTCTACACTGCACACCACTATTTCACCAAGTTTGACTCAACAAATCGTATAATTATTATTATAATAATAAAAAAAAAAACAGCATGCAAGCTTATAAGGTAAGGGGACAAATTAATATTGACAAAAAAATGGGTACCACGGTATCCACCAAAACTGAAGACAACACCGCAACTCCACACCGGAAAACTGGAGGCAGCTCAAAAAGGGAAAACCACAACCTGTAGGATTGAAATGTTTTGGATCAGCAAATGAAATGCTGGATACATAGAGCCCCGTCAGAAAAAATAATCATTTTTAATTCAAGATTTCAAAATGGTAACAGAAATTGATTATTTTGGGTAGTATTTCAATTTAAATTTGAGAAAATGCAAGAGTTTGTGCGCTTCTAATTGCTTGCAATTAACCAATAAATGCATACCTTGGTCAGAATGGTCTTCATTCTGGCTTGTAATAAATGTATACTACAAACGCTTAAAACGAAAATCTGAGAAGCCAGGGAAATAACTTGTCTGTTTTTTTTAATGATGTATCAACTCTTGGGCGCAATAGCAGCTAGTGCATTAGCATGAGCTGGTGAGAGATTTCCCAAAATGGGTTGCATCTGCTGCCCGTATAGTGAAATCAAGTGAGAGAAAGCCCTGCCTATTTGGCCTTTGACTTCAGGGGTTTCAATGGGTGAGATGGCTACTTGGGCAAAAACATTAACCAAGTCCGGTACTAGAGCAAGGATCTGCAGGTTAGCAGTTAAATGCAAAATAGGAGAAAAATTAGTAATTTTTTCTTATGAAAAATGTGTTCTTAAAAGGGAATACAGTGGAGCAAATACCTGGGAATTGGATGATAAAACAAGAGTACAAATACAGCTATACACAGGCATGGACTCCTCGTGATCATCTTTCAAGGGAAGAACTTTCAAGAACACAGGAAGGACCTGAATACAGATAAAGAGGTAAAGAGAAATATCCAGGGACTCCAAGATACGCGAAAAGTAATAAGTATATAGGACCAAGGGATGGACCTGATTCAATGGGATGGACTCAGAGTGGGCCATGATCATCCTTGCAACTGCACCAGCAGCATTGTCCCTTACAGCGTCATCTGGCTCAGAATCCCCAAACAGAGGGTACAAGCCACGTAACACATCACCATAGTATCTGAGATATACAAGGGCAATTAGGATAAACAAAAACATAATCCTCTAGAAGTAGTTCAAATATACTCCCTCAGTCCCCTAAAGATATTCCCACTTTCCATTTTTGTTTGTCCCAAAAAGAAATTCTCATTTCTAAATTTCCAAAATTTGAGTGAAATGGATGTGGATGATGGGCTAAGATTAGTGGTCATTTGTGTGATTCTTATGTTCATTAGGGGTAGTAATGGAAAGAAAAATAAATCACTAAATTGTTCGAAAAGTCAAATGAGGACATTTTATGGGACAGGGGGAATATATTAAATCTCTCTGTACACACACACACACTATGGCATGCATCAGAGAACAAAGAAAAGGAGATAAGCATATGAAGAAGAATACTTCAATCCAGAGGCGCCACCATTTTTGCAGAGCTCTCCGGCACAAAAGGCTGCATTCCTCCTATTGGTTGAGGAGGGCGATGCTAATTCTTTGAGTACCAAGGGCATCACAGCCTGAAAGATGTTGCAATTTTCAATAACTCAAATTTGATACAGCAGTAAACAGCACTAAGAGTAGAGATGTCAAAAGTGCTAAACAATTTTTATTTTATTTTTGACAAGTAAAGAGGTATGCATAAACAAGAGCTAAACAAGAGAAGATTACATCAATATAGCCAGCAATTGGAGCACCCATATCCTGAGCAACTTCTGCAAGGCATGCAACCACCATTGTCCGATCTGATGCTGGACGTGAAGCTTTCTGTAGATACCCATTAATTAAGATAATAAAAGTAAGAAGTGATGTCTACCGCATTTGAAATGCCATAATATATATTTTGCAGCCAGCAACAAGATATCTTACCGCAAACTTCATTAAAGGGTCAAATAGTGTTGCAAAGACAGGTGCAAAGTGTGAACCCATGGCCTTAGCGAATGCAGGAAGGAGGTCGGAAACTGCATCCATGAGGACTTCATCATGTTCTGCATCATCATCATCATCGGCATCACTGTCAGACTCAACTAGCTGACAAGTTGACTGCTCTTGAAGCAACACCAGTGTTGTCTCAACCAGCCGAGATATATCTGAAATGAAGCCACCATGGACGTGCCAAGACATGTAACAACTCAGCTTATGGCAGAAATTTATTTCAAGTGGTAATAAAGTAGACTAAACAAAAATCATACAAGGCTCAACTGCGACGTATCCAAAATCCCTGATGATATCAGCAATGCTAATGCACGCTTGAGCAACCACTTCCTTGTCATCATCTTCATTCATTGTTTTAATATAAATGTTCATTACAGAATCTACAATAAGATAATACTCAAAGCTGGGTTAAAATAGAAGATTCCACAATCAATTTAAATGTTGTTAGCCGCTACAGATTAGGGGTGGCAATTTCTGACCAATGGGTATACAGTATACCCATTAAGACTTTATCATGCTTTTAACTATTGTAGAGTGTATCATGCACAATAGTTAAAAGCGATATATCTTTAATGGATAACATCCATTGGGAATCGAAACACCCATTTCCCCCCCCCCAATACTGATCATATTTGTACCGAAAATTTCTTTAGCCTTTGCTACTCCATCCTGCAGAGAGGCAAGCAAAAAAGTTAGCCATATATTGAACTGAATGCTACAAGATTTTTCTAATTATAAATCACAATGTAGAAAGAAGAAAGTAGGAACTGATGATATGGCCCTTGTTAAGGATCATCTTTCTGAAATATCCATCCATTTAAAAATGTTTCCAAGAAGAAACTCCTTAAAGAGTGCCTAAGGCGAGCATGAACAAAGAAGGTAATATTTCAGCTCATCATGGGCCCTGGAAAAATTGAGTAGACTCAAAAACTCAACTAAGCCTTTTGTCACGAGATTGTTCATTTCATATTTTATTTATCCTAGCTTTACCAAATATCCATCTCAAATTTCACATTTCAGCTACACTAAGAATCTTCTTTCCGAGTGTTCCAATATTTTTTTTTCACCTATGCCTGAACAACATGCTCTACATAAAAAATCTTATCCTGAGAATCATACTAGACCTCTGCTTATCTTAGTAATCAACATCGAGTATCCACAAATAAGCCAAGTGTAACCCGACAAAAATTACTCCCTACAAGAAAATAAAGGCGGAAGCATACTCACATTGTGACCTTGGAAGATTGCATGAGCAGCTGTCAAAATGTCTGTAATTACCAACAATAAATAACATGAGTTCTTATATTGCAAATAGCCTGAGGTCTTTTCAAAGTCCACATAATGGGGAGAAGAAAGCCAGGCAAACAACCTTGAGAAATACAGAAACAAAGTAGCCTCAGTGACACAGATAAAAACAAGCAATGAAAAGCTTCTTTTCCCAAAATGATGACAATGCATTTGATTTAGTGCCCCAATCCAATCAATTCATTTCAGTAAAGGGGTGGTATATCCTTAGAACCTTGTACATGAACCTTGTACATAATTATGCTTTCCCATAAGCATTAAAATTAAGCTCATAATCAGGATTACACACAGGATGATAATGCACAAGGATGACAGTGGAACCACATGAATGCCACTCAGGAACATAGTACTCCATCTAAGAGCATATCTTCACTTTGCAAAGATGATTATTTAACACATTTTATTTGCACAAATACCATTAACAAGGCACTAAAACTCTATGCATATACCATTTCTCACATCAAATACTTAACAGAACATTACGTCATGATTCACACCCTCTGAAACTTATCATCACTCATCCCCCTGTCCCCCTCTCTTCTCTCTCAGATTTTCAATGGCCTAAAATCCCAAGATGACCATGAATGTGAAATTTAAAACCCCTTCCATCTCTGCAGATCTTAAAAGGATAATTAGCAATTGCAGACTTCATTTTTTTTATCAATCAGAAGAAAGAAGAGAGCTCTTGGAGTTTAATTTAAGGTAAGACTGACTTTTATGCAAAACCTGTATCCAAAACCCAACTAGAAAACATCATGTAAGAACCCGACTCATGAAACAAAATGAAATGAGAATAAAAAAGTGGTTTGAACATTAGCTAATGATGAAAACATAGAACTGAGCACCAACCCCCATAATAAACAAGGCAGAAATAATCACTGAGTAGTACTTCATGCACAGAATTTTTGCACAGAATTTGTACAGAAAATTCTTTGAGGTACTGTACCGTGCACAACATTTCATTGGGGTGTTGCACAGCACAACACCTTAAAGCCTTTTCCGTACAAACTCAGTACATAAACTAAGTACACCAATCGTTTTCATTAATCATTGACTCACGTTTCAACCCCGTAATGGCTTGAAGACGAACATCCTCATGAAAATAGCTCGAATGTTTCACCAATATTTTCAACGACTCTTCCAAGTATCTTCAAAATGTCAAGGAACTTAAAGTAATGTGGAAGATGTTTGCAAAGCTTGACAGCTTCTGTACGTAAATGTTAGGGTAAACTCTGTTTTCATCCATTGTACTTTCAAGTGTGTTTCACTTTTACCATACTCATACTTTTTTTCCTTCAAAAAATGTACTTCGGAAAACCTACCATTCTTCCCCCAAATCCATGCCTAATCTGTGTCCTAAGTCACAAGTTTGGGGGCAGAATGATAAGTTTCCCAAAATACAATGTTTTGTTAAAGAAGATAACATAATGGTAAAAGTGAAACACACTTGAAAGTGCGATGGATGAAAAAGGAGTTTGGCCTAAATATTAAAATCACAAAGGATACGGTGCAAAGGCACTCTTGGTATGTAGAGCAAATAGACCCAGCGCTTGAGTTGCAGCTGCCTTTTCATCCAAGACTCCAGTTCTTATACTAATGTTCCGCACTCTTGGTTCATCACGAGCTTCATCATCAGATGACACATCACCAAATCCAACATTTTCATCCTCATCAGAATCATCAATATCCACAGCAGAGCCATCGTCAAGATTGCAAGAGGAAAAGGTCAGAGGTACAATATGCGGAAGGTACTGTTCAGTAAAACATGAGTCATGCATTAAAAATGGATTCCAGGACTTCAAATGCATAAAACTGGTATGAAACCTGAGGCACACCTGAATCAACCCCTCATCCAAAATTTCAGCCACATTGCTGAAGAACCCGTGTGTGTACTCCCGAAGCTCACTGAACTCTAACCCATATCCCTGGAAAAAAAGTTGTAACACAAAATTCGACAAGTTGAAAAAAGAGCACTCAAGCCATATCAAAATATATGCTCCGTCCCATTTTATATTGGCCACATTTGACTTTTGTGGTCAACATAAGTTTACTTGGACCAAACATTAATATCAAACCCAGACATCTAATCATCTAAATGAAATTTTAAAAGTTGCTTTTGATAAATCACTAAATGATTAATCATTAACAATTTTTGAAATTTCATTAGGATCATTAGATTGGCATTGATATTTGATCAAATTTAACTTGTGTTGACCACAAAAGTCAATTGTGGCCAATATAAATGAGTTATGGGAGAGTGTGTGTGTGTGTGTGTGTGTCTATATAGAGAGAGAGAGAGAGACGAAATTACTTACGGCTATTGCAGCTTCAATAAAAGGGGGTAATATGGGCTCCATTCTTGGCCTCCCAACAGCCATTGCAACTATTCCAACCAATTCGGTAGCCCTCGCTCGAGAACGGAGGTCCTCATCATTAGTAAGCACCATGAACGTTTTCATCAACTCCAGAACCCTCTCAGCATATGGAAGAAAAGCTTGCTCAGCAGCAGATGCAACTGAACCAATTGCAGACTGCAGGAACAGCAAATAAGAGCTCAATTTAAAAACAGAAACGGAAGTTCATTCGCATAACAGATCAGTTTTCCTTTTATTTTAAATGACAGAGGGTACATCATTACCATGCATGTCTCTTGCAAATTACGAGGGCTACTTTGGAGAGCAGCAAGTAACTTTCCCATCAATGGATCCAGGAAAGGGAGAATTTCTTCCCCCATGTTTTCACAAAATGCTGCCAACGCATAGTATGACTTCTCCTGCAACACAAATTACAGTTGTTTCATCGCATATTTTTTTCCTAAAAAGCAACCAGTTCATTATTTCATAGGCTATACCTTAACCTCATCTGATGCATCCGCCAGAGCATTTAGCATACAAGGAAGAACACTTTCATAGTGAGATACAATCTCAGGCTGCAGATACTCGGCAAATTGACCAAGGGCAAATGATGCAGCACCTCTAACCATCTGTTCTGGATCTCTTAAAGCCCCTAAGACAATATGAAGAACAGGTTCTAGCTTATCTTTCATCAACTCCAAACAACCCTCTGAAATGATGCCCAAAAGAGTGACTGAAGCTTCCCGGAATTTGGGATCAGCACTTTGACTACTTAAGGAAGCAAACTCAAGAACGGGTGGAAATACATGCTTTGAGAGGTTTAAAGCCATGGTGTCAATAACTTCCGCAGCAGCTCGGTCAGGGGCAAGATCATCATCCTCATCACTGTTAGTCGATTCTGTGAGCAATGGACACATAACTTGGAGGACCGGAATGATCAACTTGTACTTCTTAAGGGAATTGGATTTGTACTTTGCAAGCCATGAAATAATTTGAATAGCCTGGTACAGTAATCAAATTGAAGAAAAAAAAAAGATTAGATACCAGAGACATAGCACCCCTACTCTTATTGACACAAAAGCTATTCTAAGAAACTAAAGTTGAGGTTTCTAACCTGATGGCGTGTGCTAGGTTCCAAATTTGAACTTGAGCAAACCTCCAGAGAGAACTGTACTATGGATTTAACTGATTCCCCAAGAAGAGGCGCAGGAGATTCAATCAGCTCATCAAATATTTCAAAAGCAATTACAGCAACATCTTCATCACCGGAGGCAAGACATTGCCTTGATACATTCAATATGCTGGGGATAAATTCACGAAACTTAACCTGCACGTTTATGATGGGTGATGGAATTAAGAAATATAAAGAGTGATTGGGAAAAAAACAGCAGAAGTGAGGCCATATGACATGCTGGAGAACTAATTTGGATGAGATGGCAGGGGCAGGTCTTTATGGAAAAGGTGTTAACATATCAAATCCGAATATGCCACTTGATTTCTCTGCCAAGAACTTATATATCAGACACTAGTGGGCTTGTTTCGGTAAAGCAAGTAGGAGAAAAGAATTCTTAATAGTTGGAATAAAAAGAAAATATAATTATAAAACCTGATACATTATCATGGCGTCCAACAAGAGCTCATCTTAGTCTTTGTATTAGTAAAATATGACCTCAAGGTAGCTCAACAAGACTGGTGTATCCAACTTGTATAGTTAACTTCATGAAGATTCTTTTCCCCCATTTGGACATGTAAGTTATAACACACTTGAATAATCCATTACCATCTTGAGGTCTCGATACAAACAAAACAGGTGCAGCTCCCGGTGCTATCCCAAAAAAAATGGGAAAATATAGAAATATGCCCCTGTACTTAGGTTAAGGAAAAATGTGTGGATATTTGGACACCGTCATCTTTCCGTCCAAACTCTAACGGAATTGCTGACTAGGCGTCCTAGTTGGCATGTAAAATTGACTACGTGGAAGAAAATTGCCCATGTGGAATTTGCTGAGTATAAAAGGCTCAAAACTACGTCGTTTTAATGTTAATTTAGAGAACCAATGTTTGTTAAATAGTTAACGAATTTGTTAATTGATAAAATAACGAGTTAAGTACCTTAAACTAAAAAAAAATGTTCATTAAATAGAAAACCAATGCTTGTTGAATCATTAATGATTCAAAATACTATTTATCATTTACTTACTTCAAACAGTCTTTCTAATGGGGTATATTGATTGAAACAATTTCTCAAAAAAATTGAAAATGGCAGCAAGAACAATCAAACCCATAACTACCAGTCCACCATTCACCACCACCTTCGGTTCATAATCAAAGCCAGTCCACCACCGCTATTCCACGATCAAACAAAAATACACACCATCAACACAACCATACCCATCACCACTACACCAACCATGGTTTCCTTGCATCACCACCACTATTACCAAACCGCCCCAGCACCACCACTGCCTTACAACACCACTACCACTTCCCATAAAAAAAATCAAAAACCTCAAAAAAAAATCACAAATCAGCTATACATCCCCAAACAAACCCACATATTATGGTTAAAATCAGACAGAAGACTTCACGAATCAGAGAAAAAAGGCACAAAAACAACATAAATATGTATATATTTAAAAATCCAGATCTGGGATCGATTTTAAAAAACCCAGATATTATGGCGGAAGGAAATGATTGAACGCAAGGAAGAAGTTTGTATGTGCTGGACGGAGGGCAGATCTAGCAGTTATGCAAATTTGATAGGCGGCTATGAGGAGATTACATGAGAAGATGAAAGTTACAGATGGTGTAAATTAGGCTAATGTGAGTGTGGCGCAGATGATAACACCACCAGATTTTATTATTTTCATAGGATTTGCAGATCCAGGGCAGAGGTGGCGAGAGAGGGGGGAATTGGGAGAGGAAATGAAGAGGGAGAGGTGTGGCGGGGGAATGGGGGCCATAAGTGAAAGGAAGATGAAGAGAGAAGATGGTGGGCATAAAGTAGAAATAGGTGGATTTTAGTTATTAGTTTTTTTTTTTACTTTGATAAATGATTTCTTGGGACTGTAGTTTTAAATTTAACTTTCAGCTCTTAATGTTTTAACAAATTAGTTAACTATTTAACGAACATAGGTTCTCTATATTAACATTAAAACGACGTAGTTTTGAGCCTTTCATACTCGGCAAATTCCAGATGGGCAATTTTTTCCACGTAGTCAATTTTACATGCCAACTATGACGCCTAGTCAGCAATTCCGTTAGAGTTTGGACGCAAAGATGACGGTGTACAAATATCCACACATTTTTCTTAAGTACGGGGCTGATATGGCAATTAACTTGTATAAGAGCATATCTGCATCCTTAAACTAAGTAAAGGGACATATTTCTATATTTTCCCCAAAAGAAATAGTAAGCTTATCGGTCAAATTTCTATTTCATACGCTCTTGGATTGGACCAATTAGAATGTCAAAGAATCAAATCTCAATCTAGTAACAACTGTTTAGCATACTGCCAGAAGCAAGAAAACTATGTAAAAAGCTGAATATATACTCCCTCCGTCCCAATAAAAGCTTCACTAATTACCCAAAAGGGCGTCCCGTTAGAAACTTCATCTTTCCTTTTTTGGCAAAGAATCTTTACTATTTCCTCCACTCATTCTCTCTCCTAATTCACTATTACACTCAAACACTTTTCAAATTTACTATTCCCTCCACTAATTCTCTCTCCTATTTTCAAATTACACTCACAACATTTTTTTCCCACCCATTTCCTTAATATTTGTGCCCACCCAAAAGGGTGAAGCATTTATTGGGACGGAGGGAGTATATACTATGTCTTAATGTTGGTATATTTTTCCAAACACGCTCCATTAAGTTAAAACTTGGATTATATCCTAAACCACTCGAGAACAAATAAGGAAAATTTCCTTTCTTATTTTATATGTGGAATAGATAATTATTTGTTTATATTTTCCTTCCCTTTGTCCCCTTTTTTCCTTCCTTTTTCTACGATTTCATTTGATGATTCATATTAGTCGATCCCAAATCATTTTGGGACTAAGGTTTTTTTGTTGTTGTTGTTGTCGTCGTTATGTTGGATATATTATAAATTTATTGAAGGGAGAGAAAAGAGTGCAAAAAGGCCGAGCACCAGCAGTCAACCAATGAAAAAGGAAGGCCAAACTAATATTTTGGCCACTGAACTATTGACCAATATTCAATGTCCCCACTGTTCTTTTGATAGTCACCACTAAACTTTTTTTACCTTTTTTCAATGTCATCAATCTGTCCATTAAATCATCAAAAACCTAACAAAAGTTAATCATGTGACTAACTTTTGTTAAGCTTTTAATGAATTTGCTGGCGTTTTTATGTGTGTGCTAACTAAAAAAAATGCCCAAGGTTTCTTATGGTCAAAATCAAAATAAAAGGTATGTAATTTCAAATCTTTCTTCGATAAAGCTCCACTATTGTAAGTTTGTCCAGGTGGAAGGAATCATTTACTATGACCTTCATTATTTTTATTTAATACTCTCTCCGTCTCATAATAAATGTCACATTTCATTGTCTCAAGTTTTTAGAAATGAGTTTTTACTTGTTAATACATTGTTGTTTGCACAATTTTAAAAATGCACTAAGATACTTTTCTTTTTTAGAAAATGCAACATTTATTTTGGAATGGGCTAAAATTAAAAGTGCGACATTTATTTTGGGACGGAGGAAGTATAAAAGTTATTGTTGCTTTTATTGTAAATCCTACATGTTTTATTTTGATTTTGACTATCTATCCGGTTGAGTGAAAAGGTTAAGCGATAACACATAAATAAGTTAACAAAATCGAAGAAAGATTTGAAATAACATACTCCCTCCGTCCCATAAAACCTTACCCATTTTGCTATTTTGGGCGTCTCACTTTAAAGTCCCACTTTCCTAAAAAAGAAACTTTTTAATACTTCTTTATTCATGGGACCCACTTGTCATACTCACAACAACTATCCACTTACTATTCTCTACCCCACTTCTCTCTTCTACCCACTCACAGCACCTACATTAATAACATTATATATATTCACTCCTTATTTTCCGTTCTCAATAGTAAACGGGTAACCTAATGTGGGACAGAGGGAGTACCTATTATTTTGATTTTGACTAGAAACCTCGGGTATTTCATTTTTATTTTAGTTAGCACACACATAAATGCGTTAGCAAGGTCATTAAAAACTTAATGAAGGTTAGTCACATACATATTTTATTTTTATTTTTATTTTAGTTAGCACACATGTAACTAATTATTGTTAGGTTTTTGACGATTGAATGGACGGGGTGATGACATTGAAAAAGGTGAAAAATATTTGTTGTGACAATCAAAAAATCAAAAGAACAGTCGGGACATTGAAAATTGGTCAATAGTTCAGTGGCTAAAATATTAGTTTGGCCAAAAACGAAAACAACTAGCACAGAGACTACAAAAGAATCTCGCCGCAATTCATTTTTTTACGCAAAGAAAATAAAATGGGGAGACAAAATAACCATTGAATGAAGTTTCACTCTCCATCATCAAACCCCACAAAAGATTAAATTATCAATGCTCTCCATCGAAAGTAAAAAAGAGAGTGAAGGATCCCAAAATATTTCATGAACTCTCTAAAGTCCAAAAGCACCAAAGTTTGGAAAATACCAGTCCCAAAGGTATTGTCCAACTTTATATCCCAAGAGTCTACCACCAACAAAACAAAAACTCATTGATAGACTCAAATCTAAATTGTGGAAAGAGTTACGAGAAACGAACAGGTTGAAGAATATCTAAAGAAGCAAATAGTTCCATAGTTTTCCCTCATGTATTTCCTCAATCACAGCACCGATTGGAACCTCCAGGTCTATGAAAAATCAATAACTATAACGATATAATATGCATAGTCTCATACTCTTGGGAACCCAGAGCCCAAAATTATGTGCTACTTCTATGTCAGATCATCCTCAAGTGAAAAACTGTGAGCTCATGAACAAGTTTAGTCAAACTCGTGGATTAGCCGTCAGCGAAAACATTCAAGAATCCAGGTTAGTAGCCTCATAGTCTTAGAACCTGAGCGCCAAAAACTGTTAAATACTATTGGCAGATTATCATCAAGTGTGATTTGCAATCAGACAAACCAGACAAAATCTACCTTGTAGTGTATTCAGCAAAGCTTAATAGTTCAGTGCAGTCCAGATGAGTCGAATCCACAACCTTGACTATTGAGGCACGTCAGTGTTAAGAAAATGCTTTTTTTCCTCTTTCGCCCACATTCATCTTTCCATAAGATGCTTTTCTTGTTTTAGCTTTTGACTATTGGGCACTAAGCATGGGCTCATCAAATCTAAGTGGCACTACCTTCTACGTGTACTAACGACTGAACAACACAGTGAAGAATCTCTCGTAAATGAGTCAATGAATGGTCATAGTCACATAGCATCCTTTGATATTTAATGAAGAATCTCTCAGATCGAGTCAATGAATGATATCTCTCAAACCAAAGCGTCCAGCTTAGCTCCAAACGAAAGCATCTTAACATTAAGAAATAACACCTAAACATTTATACTTCCTGCTACTAGGAAAGTCGTCATTTTCCTGAGTTCGGAATAAATTCATTTAAGCAGATTTAAATCCACCTTAAGTAAATCAGTTGGAAATACAATTTTGACTCAAAGCAAAATACCAATTCATGAACAATTCCAATCATCAGTATTAGAAGTGCAAAGTCGAAAGGGGAATACTCAGGTTCAGATTCCAGAAATGTACAACCGCAATTGACCATGGAATAACCACTTGGCCATTTGTGTAATCAGGACCCAGCTTCATTCTATGCAGACAGAAGAAAACAGAGTACTCCCTCCGTCCCAGACCATGGGTATATGGGGTGAATTTCACGCTTTTTAAGATTTTTTTTAAAAAATGAATAAAAGTAAAATGTAGAATAGGGAATAGTAGTTAAATGTGTGGTAGGGAATAGAAGAGAGAATGTAAAAGTTAAATATGTGGTAGGGAATAGGAGAGAGAATGTAAAAGTTAAAAATATTTAATAGGAGAGAGAATGAGTGGGAGGAATAGTAGTTAAATGTGTGGTAGGGAATAAGAGAGAGAATGTATAAGGGTATAATGAATGGTTTTTTTGTAAATATATGGAGATGATAAGGGTATAAATATATTCAAAAACTTGCCATTTATGGAAATGAACCCTTGGTCTGGGACGGACCAAAAGGAAAAGATGAACCCTTGGTCTGGGACGGAGTATTAGATTATGGAAGAAGAAAAATGACTCACCACTTCGGCTTCATCCTGAGTGAACTCCAGAAAAGACCCAACGGACCTGTTTAAGTACATGATTTTCAATCAGCAGAAATTTACTTCGCATTCTAAATCCATAGCTCATGCATCCTTAAGAAAAGCAGAAAATAAGGCCAATCATAAAAATTACTTGAGAGCAGCAACTCTGACACGATTACTGGTCTCATCCTGTAAGCACTTGAGTAGAAGTGTTTGTAAATCTCCAAAAAACGGTCGAAATGAAGTCCCAATTGTTTCAGTTAGGGAACTGAACAGGATCAATGCTACCTTGCACCAAAAAAGGCAAGCCAATCAATTGAGGATAAATGAAGTATAGTAACAAAAAACTGAAGCATTGGAAAATGAGAGGATATGTCTTCTTTAAGGTACAACCATGAATCGAAAAGGCAGCAAATTTTGTAACGTGGGCCAGGACTTTCTTTAATTTAACCAGGAGGCAGAGAAACTGATTTCTATGAAACCTCACATAATGATGAAGAAGTTAAGTGCCTCACCCTAGGAAACTTTTATACCTCTAAACACAAAAAGGGCCAGTTGGTCACATTTTTCCAAACAATGGATTCGCTTCTCACTAGGCTCAAGATCAACAAATATAACCACAGACAACCCATCCTTGCAAATTAGAAATTCCAACTATGCCGACGTATAAAAGATAACTCAATATTATCCATATAGTTCCCAACGTAATATATAAATCAATATCTTCATATTATCCATTCTCAAACTTCTGGTCTACTTGTTTTTGGGATCCTCTCCTTCCTAAGAATAGGCTGTAACAACAATCTGACACAAGCCAAAAATATATCTCCATTTATCAGATCGTTTGTCTCAAACTCCCTATCCACTCCATTTTTGGATGATAAATAGTTTTTCGCTGAGTTTAAATGTAATACCCAATCATCTGAATCTTTAACGTTTGAATATTAGAGAAATTAGTATAAAGGAGTATGAAAACTAAAATTGAAAAACTCGAAAATTACAATTGAAGAAACTGCAGTAAATAAAAAGATGGCTCACTTCTCTATGGTCTTCTTGGGCACTTTGACTGCACTGGAATAAAAAGGGCAATAAATCAGGCCATTCTCCAGCTGGAACAGCATACTTTGCAACAATGCTCACCACATTTGCACTAGCTCGCCTCACCGGTGGACTGTCAAAAAAATAAAAAATAAAAATAATAATAATACATAAAAATAATAAGAGGAAGAACATCAGACCAAATCATTCTCGCTACTATGTACATCATTTTGAATTTCATTTCGAAGTGTAACAAATGAAGAGAAGGAAAAATGAACTAAGTACAAGAGACTTGCTGCTAATTTTTAAGACTTTAAAACCAAGGCAAGAAGTTTCCATCATATTGATCAATTGCCTAGTCTATTACAAACCCCTATGGAGTCTATTATAGAACCTGGTACCACCTGGTCTATTACAAAACCCCTTGTGGGGTAAGAGGAATAAGGCACAACAAAGATACCCTATGGGGCCAGTGAAACTCGAACCTGGACCTTCCCTTACGGAGAAGCCTCTTATGTATTACGAATACCACTAGAGCAATACATGGCAGTTTCTAAGGAAATATGATAAAGAATATGTACGTAAGAAAACCATCATGTAAATGGCAAGCATTGTAAATACTCAATCACCATAAATAAAGGGATAGCCAATACTCGTATTCATCTAACAAACACTATCCAAACGAAGTTAAAACATGGTCCCATCAGTCAATGTGGTTTCAGCATAACTTGGGTTCAATCAACATGTGCTTATAAATTAGCCAATATTTGACTTACAATTTTGTAGTTCATTGGTGCAAGAGAATTTCCAAATATGACCAATCAACTACTTCCTCAATTCCACGCAAAAATGTCCACCCTTAAAAGACAACATTTTTAACTTTGCACTCATATGCCATTGTATTTTTTATGATTTCTATCAAATTAAAATTTCTTTTCAGTAATATACAAGAAAAATATCATATTTTGAACATGAAAGAAAAAAAATTGAGAAAAAAACAAGATATTTATAACTTAATTATTTGAAGTGGACTCTTTAAGTGTGAATGGTAGACTATTAACGTGGAGGGGGGGGGGGGACTGTCTAATTAAACAAAACCAATGCTTCAAACATCTGCACCAAACACAAAACGCCTTTACTATCAATCAATAAACACAAAAAATGTGCATTTCCAATCAAATTGATTCGATTTATTAAAAAGGATATCAAAATTGAATAGAAGACCTGTGCTCCATTGTGATGCTTTCAATTAATGACTGCTTGACAAGCTGACGGAGCTGAGGGGAAAGCTTGGCCCAATGTCCGGTGATCTTCTTCCGGAGTAGGACCGCAGCTAGCTGGCGGACGTTAGGAGTCTTGGCGGTGCGGAGGTGGTGAATAAGAGCGGGAACAACCTGGGGATCCTTGGCAAGACGCTTAATTTGGTCCTCAGCTTGGCGCCGGGCGTCGTTGTCCGGCATCAGGAACTGAATTAGCAAGAGCTCCAGCGACTGCGACATTCTCTCGGTGGAAGGACAGAGAGAGAGACGCTGCTGCGAGGGTTTTTCGGTTTTGCTTTGTATTCAAGGTTGAACGGCGGCTGTACACGTTTTATACCCTGCTTTTTATAGAAGGAGGTAGGAGTGCAGTGGTGATTCAAACCGTCTTTTGAGATTGAAACGACGAGGTTTGGTTTGGGTTTTAAGTACTAATGTTCGGTTAGTTCTCAAATTTTGATTGGTTTGTTTTGATGTGTGGTCTGATTTTCTAAAATTAATTCAAAACACGGTTTGAGACAAAAACATCAAATCGAATTGCAAGATCAAACCGTCAGATCAAACCACATTAAATAAATTAATTATAACTCCCGCTTTATATCTTATTTAATATTTTTATATATTTATTAAAATTTACTGTTAGATCAATAAAAAAACTTATAT
This sequence comes from Adenophora triphylla var. japonica, assembly GCA_022495995.1. NCBI lineage: Eukaryota > Viridiplantae > Streptophyta > Magnoliopsida > Asterales > Campanulaceae > Adenophora > Adenophora triphylla. The sequence continues at coordinate 75,867 of JAFEMH010004424.1, forward strand.
TACATAGACTAATCTTAACCCATGTTGTGTATCTTATTTAATATTAATTTCATCATTTGTTATCGGTATTGCGATACGTAAATAACTAAGTTCACATCACGATCGAAAATTGTAAAAAAAAATTCTTCTTTCGGCCTCTTTTTTCATCTAGTCTCTATCTTTCTCCGACTTTCCTCTTAACACTCGCATCTTTCGTTCTTCCTTCGAGATCACGAAAAATTTAAACAAATATGAAAATGAGTTGCGATTTGAATCGTGGTTTGAACCGTAGTCTAAATAGTGGTTTGAATCACGGTCTGTACCATGATCTGAACCGCGGTTTGAACCAAATAATAAATCGCGGTTTGAACCAAATCGAACCAAACCATAGAGGTTTTGTTTGATTCGATTTGAATTTTTTCAAGGTTCGGTTCGATTTGAAAATTTCTCAAACCTACTAGTGGTTCGATTCGTAAATTCTATCAAATCGAACCAAATCAAACCATTTACACCCCTAGTAGGAGGCTGCTGAGTATTGGATACTGTGCCGAATTTTGTCCGTCTCACGCGCTCTTGTTCACATTTGGTAGGACCCCTTGAGCTCGGTGAATTGGATAATTTTTGTTAGTGTAATATTACTAGTGAGTAACCCGTCGGTCTCCGATGAGGGATAAAACACTGAGGTAAAAGTTAAATGTAAATACAATTCAAAAAATTAATGAAATAATTTTATGTAATATATTTCAACTTGTCAAAAATTTATTTGTACACATCATTTGTAGTCGTGTCATCTGAAATGTTCATGACTATTACATGTAAGCACTTTAAGTCCTTTCCTTGTGATTACTCTAGAAAAAGCAACATATAATTGTTCATGACTAAATACTGGTCTTGGAAGAAAAAGGCCAACATGAGCGAGCGACTGACCCTGACTTTTATTTATCGTCATTGCAAAAGAAACGGTCAGTGGGAATTGTCTCCGTTGAAACCTAAACGGGAATTTTGTTGTATCAGAAGGTGACATAATCATCCTCGGTATCAACACCTTTTTACCAACATTCTATCCGGACAACATTACCGCCTCAACAACGTGCTTACCTATATATATATATATATATATATATATATATATATATATATATATATATATATATATATATATATATATATATATATATATATATATATATATATATATATATATATATATATATATATATATATATATATATATATATATATTAAAATAACAGTATATTTTATGTCAAATAATCAAATAATTAATTGTATAAATGTATAATTATATACTAACAAAATTGATTTGCGTACCTAGATTTGTAACGATCAATCTTGTACCGTTACACAATTCTGAAGCTTGATCTATATTTCGTAACAACATGACGATACATCCAATCTTTAACTTTAGTATGTGATTAGGTATTCCAGAGCACTTGACGGTGTTTAGGAATTCAGTTGAAAATATATATTCGGTTGATTGGTTAAATTCCTCGTCTTTGCATATGGCGTTAGAACTCATGTATTCCACTTCTTTTCCAGGAAAGAGCGGCATAACATGCTCATTAATATTGTCAATAATTTCATTTGTTGGTGCAAGTATAGCCCAATTCTGGAAAACTCCATCAACATCTTTATTCTGCATTAAGTTCGGGTATATGCAATCCATGATAGCTGAGATGGTATTGACAGAATCTCTTATCAATATGTCATCTGGTATTTTGATTTCAACTTCACCATGGTTCTTATCACTTGCAGTAATAACCAACATATAATAAATAAATATTAGTAAAAATATGAACTTAAAAGAAAGTAAAAAATCAATATTAAAATTGAGAGAAGATCGAAAAATTATGAAGCATTTTTTACTAATATTAAGATGGATATAGTACATAAATTGCAACAAAGGTAGTAAGGCTTTTGAGACAGAGGTAGTAATAACCAACGGATAAAATACGTATATATATCTTAAAAGCAGTTGTTACTTATCACATGCAATCCCATCACCAACGGATAATCAATTTGCAAGCGACCAGATATCCTCAACATCCGAAGAAGACGAACCACCCTACATAAAATATTATATTTTAGTCTTATTATAACTTTTAAAATATATATACGTATACATAATGTTAAACAAAATGTATTTGAAAATCACATGTAATCTCATAATTTTGTGTTAACCTTAGTACTTTGCATTCATTCCATAGTGTCGATGAACATAGTGAAGCATGCACAATATCATTCCTGCTACCCATAGGTACGACCGGAAGAATTTGTCTGAAATCTCCTCTAAATATCACAACCTTACCACCAAACGGCTTATCACATAACCGTCCATCAGGGCCACGGATAATATCTCTCAAGCTACGATCAAGTGCCTCAAAGCAGTATTTATGTGCCATTGCCCATTGGAGATTCATCCCAAATAATAAGTGATGTTTTTTGAAGTAACTCTGCCTCATCAGATCCTGGCTTAAGTTTGCTACACATGAAAGTCTCATCAAGCTGTAAAGGTATACCAATTTAGAATGGGCAGTCCTACCTCCGTGAAGTAATAATGAAGAAATACCACTGGATGCAACTGCAACTACAATCTTCCTCTGCATCCGTAATGCAACACATAATGTCTTCCACATAAACGTCTTTCCCGCCCCTCCATAAATATACAGGAAGAATACTCCACCATTTCCACTATCGACAGCTGACATGATTTCTTCATATACTCCCTTCTGCTCAGTCGTGGGTTGTTTATACAACCCGGCGTGCTCAGCCTTCATCTCTTCTATATCAAATGATGTTTCATCTAAAATAAACCTATTATGTGCATCATCAATAGAAGAGTCGATCGGCTTAGGCATATTTGTAAACTTATGCAGGCTACTTCCATTTTGAACCAATATCTTTTCAATTTCTGCTAAAGTAAGATTCTTCTTCTGTTCTTCGTTTAGTTTCAATCCTGGCACAATTATGAAAAAATGCAATTAAATATATATCCAAGAGTTAATATAATAATAATTAAAGGAATACAAATTATATATATATGTATACTACATATATAAGATAAAACATATAGGGAATACGAAATAATATATGTCCTTAAATTAAACGTTAAAACTTGGAACTCAATATATTTGACAAAATGCATTATGATTATATAATATCTCTATATGAAAATTAGTGCGGGAGGGAAGGATGATACTATTACTGTGAGACGGTGGGAGTACGTTCATTTGTAAATATTAAATAACCAATAAATTTGTTCTCCAACCAATAACAAAACTATATTTTGTAAATAAAATTAATAACAAATTAGTGCGACACGGAGGAAGTGTAAATTTAAAAAATGTACTACAATCAACTTTATGTCTCACATATTCGACCAAAGCATAAACATGTATGTAATATTCATATTAGATAATTAATACGGGATGGATAGAGTGGTGAATATTTTCGCCATACGGTCGGAGTACACTATTGAAAGTAGAACAAATATTCAGTATATTTTACTTTAATTATTAGAAAAAAAATTAGAATTGTGTTTTATAAGCATTTGTAATTACATTATATATTAGAGAAAATATATGTAATATTAAATGATAACCTATATTAGATTTAAAGATGATAAACTTATCCGAATTATTGTGCATTTTCCTATAGTTGTATTCCATATCATCGGAAAGTTCCTCCCAAGTCTTATCCCATACCTCGTGCGGCATAGTCATGGAATTAGACATTAATAGGACAACAAATAGTCTCCTTAAGGCTACATACATTTTTCAACCAGCTGCTTCTTTTATTGCATCGACATATTTCTTGTCGTTATCTAACAAACCCAAGGCATAGCAAGCTGATTTAAAGTCCTTACAAACAACATGATCAACGGTTTTCAAATCTTCAAAATTTTTGCAACCGGCTTTATGATTCAACATAATCCTTAAGTAGTACAATTCTCCACAACCGACCAGCACATGATATATCCTTCCAATTTCAAATTGACTATCTTTCAAATTGACTATCTTTTCCGTCCTTAAAATCGATGATCATTTCATCAAGTTTCATTTTGAAAACCCTCGATATTATGTTGGGCCTGTCCTTTGGTCTACATCCCTTTTCTTCAACATATTTATTTATTTCTGGCCACTTAGGGTTACATGTAAAAGTAATAAACAATGATGGATAACCTATCCATTTACATATTGCAAGGGAGTCCTGATAATTTTGGATGGTCCAACTTTTCCCCCCAGTGTACGATGAAGGCAGTATGATTCTTCTCCCCGCATCTGAACCGCTAACTCCGCTGTTGGCTGCAACTTTTAGTCTCGTGTATGATTCAGCTCGTAGTTTAGGCTGGTGGTGACAAATCCAATGAAGCCTCGGTGTATCCATCATAACATAAGAATCAACCATAAACTGCTGGAGCAAAGGCCCACTCCTCATAAGCTGGGATCCTTCTTTGATCCTTTCCTGAAGACGAAATGATAGGAATTCTTTCAGTGATAGTGTTGGCCGAGACTTGGTTGGATCATCCCTTGGAATCTCCGTATAAAATCCATCCTCACCATATGGAAACAATAAAGGGTATTGTAGGGGAAGGTAACATGGGTTAAACTCATGAATGTCCTGGAGACTACCATTCTTTTTTTCAACAACTATATCTCTAACATCAGGTGCAAGACCAATGTCATTCTTAATTAAAGCTGCTAACTCATTTGATGTTGGCAAATTATATGTCCTTCCATCCCTATTCCTCTTTCCAATTAGTTGGAGCTTCAAGCTGGTAAATTTCTTCATTGCAATTCTCGCTGCAGCCATCCTGTACATCTGTGCATATGGGTTATTGTCATCAATCGTCTCCTTCAAATCAGACACAATTGTTTTATCCAATTTTGAAGGCTTGATTGGATCTTTGCTGCATACATAAAATAAAAAATGAATTAGTGCGTTATGGACGGAATAAATTTTTTGTAAAGAATATCTAACTATTAATATATTGATATAATATATAGACGCATACCTAAGAACGTTGATTCTATTCTCAACTTCATTCTCCGTGTCGTAGATATAAAGCTGTGAAAATTGTGGAGGTTGACCTTCTTTGGGTTGCATAGGCCCTATCATATGATCATTCTTACCACTCATTGTATATTAATAAGGTCTTTGTCCTTTATTTACCCTTTTATCCGTCTTACAGCTCATTGAACTAAATGAGAACATGGTGTTGTATCCCCAAATATTATCTTTAAAATTTCTGCTTTTTTCGTGTCTTCCCTCTATAAGATCTCGCAAAAGAGCAGGCAGTTCTTTTAATATTGGAATTTTTACTTGACCATTTTTACAGCATAACAAAAATTTCGGTCTTCTATATAGAGGAGAGCTTTTCACCCTCTCATTGAACCAAAAGATAGCACCACAATGTTCACATTCATTTTCCGGGTTCCCCATATCATCATAAGCTGCAATGTATAATGAGCGTCTCAAATAAACATAATTTGAACTAATATTTGAACTTGTCAAACAATATTGAAAGTCATAGAATGAGACATTTTTAACATTTACTCAACATATGTAATTATTTCGTAACAGATGGAGTACTTAAAAACTTCGGCTTTCTTCAAATTTTTTTTGTCTTCTATTAAATCGTGCTACCTCAGATTTAGACGTCACGTTTATTTCGACACAACCTACAAACGAATCAAAATTAAGACGAATCTTAGCAAAGATAGATAAATTTTGACTTTCGTCTACTAAACAAACATTAACAAACGTTGATAAAATTTAACTTGTGTAAAAAAGCAAATTAAACAGATCACGTACCTGAATTTGAGACTAATGGCTATTTCTGTTGCTTCCGCTTATTATTTGCAGACTGACTATAATTTGTGTCGATTGCAGAATTTAAGAGTTCGGCATCCAAATTGGTTTTAAGAGACTGTATCACAGAAGAATTTCTCCTACTCGGTCCAGACGGTTTTCTTATATGACAATCTACGTTCATAGAGCCGAGGGGTCTACCAACTTTTTTTAATGAGAAGCTCGTATTATCTTCATTTACCAAATTTTAATTTGTAACTGTTGCATATAAACATTAAATTGTAAATATAATATTTAAATTAAAAAACACAAAGTAGTAAGATGCACAAATAGAATACCATTACTGGCGTTAGAGAATAGTGGAACCACTGTAATGGATTGACTTCCAAATATTCTTGATCCTGATGAAAAGACGTGATAATTTTTATGTTAGTTTAAATAAAAAAATGATATATTAATGTAAGTGAAATTAGGTAAACTTTTTCTTTACCAGGAGGAGTAATGTAACTTTTAGGAAGAAGCGGACGATTAAGGGGATCTCCAGATATATTGCTAGCTGAAATATAATCAAACAAATATTATAATTTTAAAAAAAATGAATTGTATATACCATTGATCAGAATACAAACGAAACAATAACGATAAAAAAAGCATACAATTGCTGCTGTTAGATAAAGGTGTACTCGGAGTGAATGAAGGAGTTGAAAATAATCTTGAACCTGTTATGACATGTTTAGCTTTACAAAAATGTGGATTTATAAATTTTATATTAATGAAATAAAATTATAGAATATATTTATACCAGGAGTCGTAATGCAAGTCTTGGAAAGCAGTGGACGAATTTTAGGATTTCCTGATATATTTGTTACTGCAAAAAATATATAAATCAAAAATATTTTATAAAATATTGAATATAATGAATAAGAACAATAAGTTGATATTAATCATCCATTGAAAGACTCTCCTAAATGTAAATACGTTGTTCACAATAACAAAATGTTAAAAAAATTACCATTTGAATTGTCAATGAGCGGGAATATTTGAGTAGACGGTCTCGTCAACGTATCACGATTTGTGTTTTTTTCTATATCGCGTTTTTTTTTCCAACTTTCTCCATTTCTACTATAGCTAATAAAAAAAAGACAAACAAATATTTTATATACGATAAACTCAGGATTACAGAAAATTAGTAACTTATACCATTGATCAGAATACTAACGAAACAATAACGATAACAAAATCATACCATTGCTGCTGTTAGATAAAAAAATATAATTTTCTTATTCACATATCTAACTGAAAATAGGCTTAGTTGGGTGAGTTGGGTGAGCTACGCCTTAAAGTTCAAAAATTAGCTCTATCATGCCACTTTTTAATTGAAATTTTTTGGACAATCATTTTAGGACGGAGGTAGTATTATACATAACAATATTTACAAATCAGCAAAAGGAACAGTAAAAATTAGCAGTATGCCTCGTCGATACTCGATGGGCATAGTGCAATTAATTAAATTAACGTAATAGTTAGCATTAATTGAACATTTAATTTATATTTTTATAGTAAAAAAATTATTTGTGCTTCAATCCATTTTTATTTTTAACTAATTTATTGTATAAAATCACTTAATATACACTCATTTTATTGTCATATTTGATTTTAAAATTCATAATATAATCCTTTTGCTGTATCTTTTTAAAAATTTCCATGTTTCATTACACAACCTTTCATTTTCTCAAACTTTTAAATATGATCTGAAATTTTTCAAAAGTTCAGGAGGTTAAATTACACATATAAGAATTTTTTTTAAAGTTGAAAGATAAAAAGGGTATTATTATGTTCTTAATAAAATAATTTTATTATAATGATATTATATGATACGATACAAATAATGTAATGTAAAAATAAGTAGGACATATTTTGTAAGGAATTTATAATTAAGTTAAATGGTTTATTATGAGACAATGAAAGTAATTTATCACCCCCTTCACGCTGAAATGAATGTGTATTTTTATGTGATATTCTTGAAAATATTTTATTTAAAAATTAATTACCGGAAAATATTTATAAATATTAATTAATTTATTTTTAGTTTTGAACTATATAATAGGGATTTTTACCAATAAGTCCCTGTTAAAAAGTGGAATTTATAAAAAAAAACACCACATTTCATATTATACCTTAGGGTCCATAGTTTGAAATCCATTTTACCAATAAACCCCTTGTTGCTTTTAAAATATTTTATAAGCATTTAAATGGCGAAACTGTCCTCGCCCATTCTCTTTCTCTCTCTCTATGCGCAATTGCTTTCTCTCTCTATATGCGCAATTGCTTTCTCTGAATCAATTGACGATGCCGCAATTGGCTTTCTCTGCAATTGACGATGCGTTTCTCTTCACTCTATGAGCGAATTGGCGATTCTCTCTCTCTATATGTCGCAATTGACGAGCTCCGACGTGTTCCAGATGTTCGATCGAAACGGGAACGGCCAAATCACTGAGAAGGAGCTCAGCGACTCGTTGGAGAAGATGGATATTTTCATTCCCGGCGGCGAGCTATCTGTAATGACCTAGGGTTCTTTCTGATTTGGGGATGACCGTTAAATTTGGTTTTGGATATTTTGTTTTGAATTCTGTTTGATTTCAGTTGTCTCTCCCGTTTCTCTCCTCGTCGTCTCTTCTCGTCGTCGCCGGATCCTCCAAGGTACTCCATTTTCTGCATCTAATTTCTTGTTAATCAGGTCGTTTGAATGATGCCCGCCAAGTGTTTGATAAATTACCTCAAAGAGATGAGGTCTTGTGCAATAGGCTGCTAAGCTGCCTTTTCCCTTATCTGCCTATTCTTGGTATTCAAACTGACTGAAATGAAGCTTCATTTTTTGTTTTTTTCATATTGTAGCTCTTTGTTTGTTATGAGTATAGTGCGCAAGGGCGGCCAAGGTTTGGAGTTAGCTTGGGGTTGTTTGTGGACTGCCTTAACACATTTTCTATTCCTGCTCGTTCAAGCGTAATTGAGTTCCGGTATCCAGGGCCTGATATGCAACTTCTTCTCAAGTATGTATTCATTTCCTCGTGTTTCTTGATTTCAGGGAGTAATGATTTAGTTCCGAGCGATCATGGAGTCTAATTGAGCACATATGTTGGTTACTTATTGTGCACTTGCCCCTTATATGATAAATAATTGTACTGCATTGCACTGAGTCATTTGCCTTTTGTTTTAGTTAAAATTTTTCTGCACATTCATATCCCAGGAAGGGACTTTGTTTGGGGAAACAATTTTGAAAGACTGTACACACTAGTTTTATATATTATAGCTCCACTCCTCTAAAAGGATCATATAAGTCTCTCCATATTTAAATAAAAATGGTCCAAATTCTATAAATAAATTGTTGGATATCATTTGGATTGGTTATAATTCCTCCAAAATCATCTATTTTTTGTCTCTCCAAAATCGTCTATAGATTACTGCCTGACAGTTCTACCTTGGGCAGGAGAAAGGACACTTGATGTATTTTTGATTCATGGCCGAGATTACCGTGAAACTGTTTGTAATCTCTGGCCTAATTCATAGAGTGAAGACAGCTAGCATGAATTAGCTAACGTCAATTCGAACTTGTTTCTTAATCATCCACGGATTTGGGACATCAACATAAGCGATGATGAAATATCTGGTAAAGTGATTAGCACACACTGATTTAATTTGGTTAACCTCACATTTACTTCATCCGTCCCAGAAATGTAGTCCCATTTGACAAGTCATATTTTTTATGGATCTAAGTTTAGATACTTATACCTTCATAAAATTGTACCAACATTACTTTCTTTTAAAAATGGGACCATATTTTGGGACAAACTCATGAGGAATCAATTTATTCGTTATTTCTTTGGGTTCTTCCAAGGGCGGGGTTCAAATTTATTTGATATAAGTCCCTCATTTGGACAATGAACCTTTTATTTTTCTGGGAAATCACTCTGAAATTTATTTTGTGTAGGTACCGCACACAACTTTCCTTCTAACAAATACCAGCAGATTGGAAGACTTCAGAAGTAAAAGCAGTAGTGTATATCAATTGCCTGATTTTATGGTGGTGGATGTTTCTATGGTTAATTGGATAAATAAATGCTTATGGAATGTGTGGATAAACAATACATCAATCTGTCTTGGTATTAATCTGTTTGGATGTTTGGAAATGTGGAAGGCAAAGTCTGGTAGTGGTTTGACAAAGGAAGAAAAAGGAAATTTAATGGCAACTTTGTCTAAATTTCATGGTAATGACACATTTGTAGATAGTGTATAATATGATAGTCAGTTTGTGTTTGATTTTGGATTTTGTTACAGGGGTATAGGTAGTCTTTTGGATGTAAAATCCAATTGTGATACATTTTTAGATAGGCCTAGTTTGTTAGGTTATTCCTTTGTAATCGACACATTTGTACTATTTCATATTTTTATATAACTGTGAAATAGAACAACAGTAAGGTCAATTTCTCAGTTATGATTGTTGAGGTCAATTTCTGTTGTGCACAACTGTGAGGTCAATTTCTCAGTTATAGTTATGAGTGTTATTTTTGTGTCATTCCTTTAGGACAACTGTAGAACAAGTTTCACGGTTGTTGGGTTTAATGTAAATAACAGTGTCATGATTTTCACGAAGAGTTGTGCATAACTCGTGAATTCCATTTCACAGTTATTTTTATTTCATTCCTTTAGGACAACTGTAGAACAAGTTTCACGGTTGTTGGGTTTGATATAAATAACTGTGTAATGATTTTCACAGTTATTGTGCATAACTGTGAATTACATTTCACAGTTATTTTTATGTCATTCCTTTAGGACAACTGTAGAACAAGTTTCACGATTGTTGGGTTTGATATAAATAACTGTGTAATGATTTTCACAGTTATTGTGCATAACTATGTAATGATTTGCACATTTCCAAGCTGAGAATTATGTTTGTGCACAACTGTGAGGTCAATTTCTCAGTTATAGTTATGAGTGTTATTTTTGTGTCATTCCTTTAGGACAACTGTAGAACAAGTTTCACGGTTGTTGGGTTTAATGTAAATAAATGTGCAATCATTTTCACAGTTATTGTGCATAACTGTGAATTTCATTTCACATTTATTTTTATGTCAATCCTTTAGGACAACTGTAGAACAAGTTTCACGGTTGTTGGGTTTGATGTAAATAACTGTGTAATAATTTTCACAGTTATTGTGCATAATTGTGTGATAGATTTTACTGTTTTATGTCATTCTTTTATAGAACAACTGTGAAATCTATTTCACATTTGTTGAAATAAAATTTTATTTTTTTATAAAATTTTAAATATATGATGAGTAAACTTGTTTGATTCGTCTTTGCGATGCTATTAAAACAGTGATTTCGGATAATTTTTTCGACTTTTAGATTTTGAGATATTACATTTTAAAAATTTAAGAGAAAAAAAAGGAAGAGAGAGAAAAGGAGAGAGAAAGAAAGTAGAAGAAGAAAAATGTAAAGAGAGAGAGAGAGAGAGAGAGAGAGAGAGAGAGAGAGAGAGAGTGTGTTGGGCACGTGGGATGATGATCGTTCTTTGGCGCGTGGCCGAGGGGTATTTTGGTCCAGCGAAATTTCAGGGACTTATTGGTATGTATTGAAAATGTGTGATTTTATTGATCTTTTTCATTTATCTAAGGGACTTATTGGTCAAAGCCTCTATATAATAATTAGTAAAAATATTGATTTAAAAATCATTTAAAGACAATTATGTTTTTGTAAGTAAATGTCATTCAGACTAATATTTTTAGAATTCTATTTCAAATGGATGATTGTGATTGGTGGATGAAAGAAAGATTGATCAATGATATTGTGCCACTTGGAGTTTTCTAGGAGCTTGAAAAACTTTCGCTATTATGTATAGTAAATGTGGGACTTTTGACTAAAAATAATAATTAAAAAAAATTGAACTTTTGACTGTGGTGATGAAAGTATATTATTACTTGGGTTATTTAAATCACAAATTCCTAACTACCCATCTAAAAGCTCATATATTGATAATAAAAATTCAAATATATAATTAGATTATTGGTTTGAATCTCTTTATCAATAAAATTAAGGATACAAAATTTTGTAATTGAAGAAAATTAAATATTTTATTATGGGATTTTCAAAAAATTACTCCCCTTCAAGTGCTTGAATCGATCAAGCCTCATAGGCCCTCACCCAAGTCAAAAGGAAGAAACTCAACCCTCAACATCAACAAAATTCGACAAAGATTGCCAAGGCATTGTGTTGTTCTGAGTCAACAACATCACTCCAACACTTGGAAAACCAAGTCATCGTGTCGTTCAAACATCTTCATTAACCTTGTTCAAGATCAAGCCACCGGCCCTCATCCAAGTAAATAAGAAGATTTCAAAGCTTATTCAAGATCAATCCCCCCCCTCGTTCAAGACTACACTCAAATTTCTACCATTTGAACACGAGATCAAGCCCATTTTGGCCTCAAAGGTCAACCCAAATTGGAGTATCATAGGATTATTACCTTGTAATTGATAAAACGATAGAGTTTTTCACATGATTCTAATAAAATTCAATTATTATGCATTTAAATTTCGTGTATTTGTAATTGGCAAGAGATCGGTATGATATGAACAAAGGCGAGAGGATGGGTGAGTTACAGGGGTGTAAGTGGTTCGATTCAAACTGCGTTTTAAGACTGAATCGAACCAAATCATGCAGCTTGGCTCAGTTTTCAAACACGAATGGTTTGGTTCGTTCTCAAATATTGGTAAACCACATGGTTTGGTTTGATTTGGTTTGTGGTATGACCCTCCTAGACCAAACAAAACTGAATCAAACCGTGATTTGAGACCGCGAAACGGAATCACCAAATCGAACCGCCAGACTAAATCGCCAGACCAAACTAATAGACAAAACCACATTACATAGACCAATTATAACCCCCATTTTGTATCTTATTTAGTATATTTGTATATTTATAAATATTTATTGTTATATAAATAAAAAAACTACATTGCATAAATTATTCATGACGCGACCCGAGTTCTGAGGTCCTTTATGGAACCACGAATTAGGTGTGTGAACCTTAATGTAAAACCAACTCAATGCCATAAACCTGTATAACACACGAGCTAAACTGGCTCGACAACACAACCACAATACCAAGAACCACTACATGCTAACTGCCTCAACTGATAAACATAAAAATCTAGAGTTATACAAAACTCTATACATGCCTGACAATATGTGTTAGCACCAAAATATAACAAACATCCCAAGTCAAGCATTATACATGGCTACCCAAAATACCGAGTTTAATTAACTCAGTACAACCATCATCCTCACAAACATAACATATACAACTCCATAGAGTAACTACCCAAAAGATCAACAACCCACTTAAATTCATGCTAAATCGTACCTCAATGAGCTCGATTGCAATATAAGGAAAACAAATAAACAAGGAATTAGGGTGAGTTAAAGCTCAGTAAGTTACTAATACAACTACATGACATGTTATCATGCATAAATAAGTATAATAATAATAAAGCATTCTTAATAAGTAATGCTATCATTATTTAACACGTAGCACATAAATGAGAGGCTATTCTACTCATCATGCATTACATAATGTTGAAGTAAACATATAACAAAACATACATGATCGAGATTCTCCATCTGATCGTATTCACCAGCCTTATTTCTATATACCATTTTAGAACTATTGTTGATGATGTTTGTGTTGCTGTCACAGTACACATATAAATCTAAATGTTGATGGTACGGTACAATAATGATCTGGTATATGTGTAAGTACCCAAATCCGGATCGTTACAATCCGTTAACTGGCTCTTTCCAAGTTAATCGGAATCCGTTAACTCCCTCTTTCCGAGTCAACGAGACTTCTCAGGACTGCCCCGTGCATCCAGATTCCAAAGTGTACTCAGCACACGTAAAAGTACCACTTTCCTCGAAATACGCAATTTCTGGAACTTTCCGGGACTGTTCCGGACATTTTCTCGGACAGTTATTTAGAAAACAGTCAAAACCGGGATTGACGGAACAAAAACCCTCTCTTGGTGACTCACAGGGACACATGGCACACATGCATGGCCTCCCAAATCAACATCAATCAGATTCAAGGGTGAAAAGATAAAAATACCCCTGAAATTGAAAGACTGGCCGGCCGGCCTGTTCTTCAGGATTGATCAATAATCCTCAGCAATTTCAAAATACCTCAAAAGTCCCTCAAAATGAGGATAAGGCCGGCCGATCGGCCTGTTCTTCATTTTCACCCCCTATAAATACAGCCCCTCCCCTTCAGTAAAAAGGGTGAAAAATATTAATCCTTGTCAAAACCCCACGGTTCCAGCCAACCAAACACCTTCCCGAGCCTCGAAAACGCCTCGATTTGCGTGAAAACCACGTTTTCCGACCAAACACGAGCCAAACACTTCTGAAACACCTTCCAAACACCAAATCGTATCCCGTATACGTCCTCCCGAGCCAAAGAGTCAATACCTAGCCATTGGTAACACTCTCACTCTCTAAACTCCATTTTGTCTCGATTTACGTGTCATACGCTACTTTCGATCCGGTTGAAGTTCTCAAAATGTAGACGTAATTCCGTCTACGGGACTTGAACATTTTAGTCCCTAATCATCTTCTCTCCCGTAAGAGAAGTAATTTCGGGTTAAAATGATGTTCAAGTCCCGTTTTTACTTTTCTGTCATTTACCGTCCGGATCGTTCGATCCGTTGATTCGCACTTTTACCGTCCAAACCGTTTGGTTCGTGATTGTCATTTACAAGTCTGGATCGTTTGATCCGTTGATATCGCTATTTACTTTATGCATCTTTACAAATTTGAGTCGTTTGGCTCGTCGATCGCATTTTTACAGTCCGGATCGTTTGATCCGTTGATACCGCAATTTAAATACTGTCATTTACAAGTCCAAGCCGTTTGGTTTGTTGATAGTATTTACTTACAAATTTTCGAGTCACAAAATGACTCGTTGATCGCATCTCATTTACCACCATGTTCATAAAAATTGGTAACATCGTAATGCCCGGTTCAAAACCGAAGTTCGTCATTCGAACTCTTTTTCAAACTCCCTCAAAATCGACGTTTGTCATTCAAACACTCATTTCAAACTCAAAATCGACGTTTGTCATTCAAACGCTAATTTCCAACTCAAAACCGACGTTTGTCATTCAAACGCCCTTTTACCAAAATCAACGTTTGTCATTCAAACTAAAGATTCCAGTTCGTCATTCGAACTCCTTTTCAAACTCAAAATCGACGTTTGACATTCAAACGCTCTTTTTATCAAAATCAACGTTTGTCATTCAAACCAAGATTAAATCTTGTCATTCAAGCTCATTTTCAAAAGCAACACGAACACACACACACACGCACACTTTTCGAGAAAGGTAGAAAGACTCGTCATACGAGGCGTTTCGGGTGATCTCAATATACTCTTTCCGAAACGTAACGTGACCTCCGAACCTAACAATCTCTGTTCAAAAAAGCCTTTTCCTAAGTTTTGGCTACCAATCAAAACGACCTCATTTTCAAAGCCTTTTCCCAAGTTTTGGCTACCAATCAAAACGACCTCTTTTTCAAAGCCTTTTCCCAAGTTTTGACTACCAATCAAAACGACCTCTTTTTCAAAGCATTTTCCTAAGTTTTGGCTACCAATCAAAACGACCTCCTTTTTTCAAACCAGCCTTTTCAAAGTTTAGGCTCATAATACAAAACGGTGTGGCGACTCCTCTCTTTTCAGCGAGGTCCTAAGTGCGAAAGCTGCTCGCCGCGTTCCGCACGCGATCCGGGTAATTTCAATATGGTATCAAATCGATTGGACTCCAGTCCCTACAACCTAAAATTGCCCGATATATGGCAAGCCAAAGTCATGCTTATTGCTATAACAGTGAGAGCTATTTCCCTACCATAATCGGTAGTAGGAGGTACGATCACATATATGATGGCCTACGGCTATTACGTAACCCTAGTCCCGGTAATAACCGTACGTCATCATACCCCTACCCCTGAAGCATACAAGCTAGTTGGACTGAAATACAATGCACAAGTAGGTATTTAGTTGACGAAACCATATCACATTAAACCCCAAAGTAGTGGACCTTTCCTAAACTAACAATGTAATCATTTATTCCACAGTCACATTTTAGGAAATATTTTAGGGTACAAATCAACACCAAGTCACATGAAGTGACCTGTAAATATTTCAAGATATTCCAACCACAATGTTATTATATTTTAATGGAAAAAAAATGCAAATATAGTACCCCAAATATAGGGTTTGTTTGGTTTTCATACATAAACTACTTTTCGTTGCAACCACAGTACCTCATAAGTTTTTAATGCTCGTTTAAGTTACATAGGGCTAACGACATCCATTTTTTCAGTTAAATTAACATGTACAATGCATTTGACCCATTTTTAAGGGTAAAACAGAAAAATAATTGCAATTGAAACAACACAATTACTAAAGATTTTAAGTGTAAATTAATAAAGTAAAAGGTGAACTAAAATAATTTAAAATGGGTTATAGTTTAAAATTATAATTTACAAATAACCCATCATCCCTCTTCCACCCACCACTCCAACGCGTACCTCCTTCTTCCTCTCATCTCCATAGACGCCCCTGCTCCTTCTTCTTCCCACCTCCAAAGCCGCCCCTACTCCTTCCAACCCATAATTAGCTTAAAGAACAAGCTTGAACACCTAAAATGAAAATGGAAATGGAAATGGAAACTAATGTTGCTGCCTCCACACACACACAAAAAAAAAAATTGCTCCAAAACACCTACCAACAGCTCAAATTTCCAAAATTTATAAACTTAAAACAAGAAAAAACCATAAATCATCTAAAACCAAAACAATTACCAATTCAAGTAATCAATCACAAACCTCAAGGATAATTCTAACACATTTAGAACAAATTCACAGAATTCCCAATTGAATTGACCCAAACTTCAGCAAATTAATCATTTGCACAAACTAAAAAATTCTACTTTGAATTCATATGAGGTTCACCGGAGAAGACGATCAGATATGAGACGATGTTGTTGTTTCAAGTGTAGAGAGAGAAAGAGACGGGGAAAGGGGAGAGAGAGATCCGACCAGATTGACAGATGAGAAGAGAGAGACCAGTAGCATGGTTATGGTCGGAGTGACGCAGGGAGAAGAAAGTCGGAGCCGGGAAAGAAATCCTACCGGATCGATACCGATCACCGGTGGGGAGTGTAGGCACCGGTTAGGATGAGTAGGGTTTAGAGAGAGAAAGGTTTTAGAGAGAAGGAGATATTTGTGTGTGGGTGTATGTGTGTGTGTGTTTAAAGAGTGAGAAAGATAGGATTGAATGAAGTATTGGTTGTTAGGAGTAGGGGCGACTATGGAGGTGGAAGGAAGAAGGAGTGTGGGCGGCTATGGAGGTGGGAGGAAGAAGGAGGTGCGGCGTGGGTGGTGGGTGGAAGAGGGATGAGGGGTCATTTGTAAATTATAATTTTAAATTATAACCTCTTTTAAATTATTTTAGTTCACCCTTTACTTTATTAATTTACACTTAAAATCTTTAGTAATTGTGCTGTTTCAATTGCAATGATTTTCCTGTTTTACCCTTAAAAAATGGGTCACATGCATTGCACATGTCAATTTATCTGAAAAAATGGATGTCGTTAGCCTTATGTACCTTAAACGAGCATCCAAAATAGATTATGTAATGTGGTTCCAACGAAAACTAGTTTAGGTATGAAAATCAAATAAACCCTATAATTGGGGAACTATATTTGTATTTTTCCGATTTTAATAATAAATTTTATATCCAATCACAATATTATTATATTGTAACTATAAATTTTGTAGCTCCTATTTAATCGAAGAAACTTACTTTACGACTCGTGTAATTTCATTACACCCTAATACTACGATCCCGTTTAGTCTTTTGCTAATTTTAGGCCATAATTATTAGTTTTGGTATTGCTACTGCACCACCGCCCCAAAATTACTATTATTATTAATAACAATTATTTAAGTCAATTTAATTTTATACTAACAAAAATTATGAACAATATTATTACTATCCACAATTCCATATTTATCATTCCATATTTATTAGTAAAAGCATCATATATAATATGTATGAACATTATTATAATTAAAAAGGGATAGTAACTTAGCTACTGTCAAAATTATACGGAATAAATTCAAATTTAATTGGATATAAATAATCTACTCACATCACTGATTGCAATGGCGCAATCAAATTGAAAAAATGAGGTTTAGATTGAAAGCAATAATGAAAGTTAGGGACAAAAAACCTACTGAAGAATAAAAGAACTTTTACCAGAACGGATGAGAAGTCGGTTTGTTGTTTGTTTGTTGTTCGTGTGTCTAGAGACTTCATTTGAAGTATTATTCACATTTATATCAATGAAGTTTTGCATAAGCTCCTCATAGAATCATTGAATAAGATAGGTCAAAATAAGTTTATCCTTCCAAATTATCCATTGTTTTCCATTTTCCACTCTCATTTGAAAAATCGGTCTGTTCAGTGCCTTAACTTCCAAATTATCCCACTTTATCCCCTATTACTAACAGATGTTATAAAAGTTAACGTAATATGTCATGAGTCGAGCACATGATGACAAATGAGTTATTTTATAGTGGTTATTAGTTTTTAAGGGATTAAATGCAATGTTTTAAATATAAAGTTCTAAAAATTTATCTTTTTTTCCAAAATAATTAACATTTTCTTATATAATTAATATTTCCTGAAAATATTTTTTTATTTTTTATATTAAAAAATAATACATTTTTAAATAGGATTAAAAAATAGAAAAGAGATAAAATTACAAATCAAAAAATTTATTTTAAATGAAACATTATAAGGTTTTTTTTATTTTTTTAAAAATATTTTATTTTTAAAAAATATTAATTTTTTTTTCAAAAATATATACAATTTTCTTAAAAATACATTTATTTTATTTATAATATTCTCTAATTTTTATTTTTTAATCCTATTTAAAAATATATTTTGTGAAAATATTAATTATTTAAGATAATGTTAATATATTCTATTGCAAACATAACTTTTTTTACAATAAAAAAATATATATATTATTTTTAAATAAAAAATTATTATTTTCAAGAGATATTAATTATTTAATGAAAAGTTGATTATTTTTGAAAAAGAAATAAATTTTAGCACTTTATATTTAAAACTTTGCATATAACCCATTAAAACTGATAACCATTACAAAATAGCCCATTTGTCATCATATGTTCGGCACATGACCTATTACGTTAACTTTTCTAACGTTCGTTATTGTAAGGGGCAAAGTGGGACAATTTTGAAGTTTAGGTAACAAACAGACATATTTTTCAAACGAGGGTGCAAAGTGCTAATCAGTGGATATTTTGTGAGGGTAAACGTATTTTGGCCAATAAGATATTAGAACATAAACCCTTTTACTATTAGTTTTAGCTAATTGAATTCTAAAGTTTCAACTTTAACAATTTGGCTCCTTACTGAATTCATATAACTTTTTACGCCAAAATATATTTACCCGCCTAAAGTATCTATTGATTCTCACTTTGCACTCTCGTTTGAAAAGTCGATCTGTTTGGTATATAAATTTCCAAATTGTCTCACTTTGCCCCCTGACACTAACGAACATTAGAAAAGTTAACAAAATACGTCATGTGCCAAGCACATGATGACAAATGGGCTATATTATAATGGTTATTAGTTTTTAAGTGGTTAAATGCAAAGTTTTAAATATAAAGTGCTAAAAATTATTTCTTTTTTCAAAATATTTTTCTTAAATAATTGATATTTCCTGAAAATAATAATTTTTTATTTTTATGTTTAAAAAATATTTTTTTTTGTATTTTTATTGTAAAAAAATATGTTTGTAATAGTACATATTAACATTATCTTAAATAATCAATATTTTTAGAAAATATATTTTTAAAATAGGAATAAAAATTAGAGGATATTATAAATAAAAAATGTATTTTAAATGAAACATTATAAGTTTTTTTTTTTATTTTTAAAAAATATTTTATTTAAAAAAATATTTTACTTTTTCTTCAAAAATAAATACAATTCTCTTAAAAAATACATTTTTTGATTTATAATATTCTCTAATTTTTATTTTTTATCCTATATTTAAAAAAAAATCTGAAAATATTAATCATTTAAGATAATGTTAGTATATGCTATTACGAACATAATTTTTTGACAATAAAAATACAAATATATATATTAATTTTAATATAAAAAATAAAAATAAAAATTATTTTCAAGAAATATTAATTATTTAAAAAATTTATTTTGAAAAAAAAAATAAATTTTTAGCACTTTATATTTAAAACATTGCATTTAATCCCTTAAAAACTAATAACCATTAAAAAAATAGCCCATTTGTCATCATGTGCTCAACAAATGATCTATTTCATTAACTTTTCTAACGTTTGTTAGTGTCAGGGGTAAAGTGGGACAATTTGAAAGTTCAGGTACCAAACATATCGATTTTTCAAATGAGGGTGTAAAGTGGGAATTAGTGTATACTTTGGGAGGGTGTAAACCTATTTTGGCCAGATTTTTAATTTAATTTTAATATATTAAAAATAAACTAATTAACTTCTATTAGTTTCAGTTAGTCATTAACTAACTCAAATCAATTTATTAACATATTTTTATATGTCAATTATGTACTAAAATATTAAAAACTAACACAATAAATAATAAATAATAAAAATAATGCAATGCAATGCATAAAATGATATGCAATTGACACTACTACATTTTTGAACAAATGTAACGCATCAAATGCATCAAATGCAACGATGCTCTAGAATGGCGTTGCATTATTTCATCAATGCAACGGTTTATTTGAGCTATTACAACGGCTATGTCCTTTGCGTTGCCTTAGGTTTCTAGGCGTTACATTAGATTCTTCTAATGCAACGCCATCAATAAAGCCCTTACATTAAGTTACATGGGCGTTGCATTTTATCCTTCTAATGCAATTGCTATATTACTAATGCAACGTCTTCAATAACACCCTTGCATTAAATTACTTGGCGTTACATTATATCCTTCTAATGCAATTGTTATATTACTAATGCAACGCCTTCAATACAATTTTTTAACAGTTTCTTTTAAGTTCTATAAAAAAGTTAACTTTTTTTTTTTTTTTTTTGATAAAAAAGACTATTTTAGACTTTTATTTACTAAATAAATTTTTTGCAAAAAGTTATATAAAAAAAGTTATGAAATTTGAAAGAAATAAAACTTAACTTTTTTTTCTTTATTTCTTCAAATTAGGTTTTTAAAAGAATTTTTTTACAAAATTAGAAACAATTACGAAATAAGTTAATTTTCTAACAGTTTTTGAATAAAAAAGTTAACTTTTTAACAATTTTTTGAAGAAACAGTTAACTTTTTAACAGTTTCTGTTAAAAAGTTACCACCACCACCACCACCACCACCACTACCACTATTACCACAACTACCACTACTAGTACCACTACTACCACTACCACTACTACCACCACTACTAGTACCACTACTACCACTACCACTACTACTACCACTACTACCACTACTACCACCACCACTACTACCACAACTACTACTACTACTACCACTACTACTACCACTACTATCACCACTAGTACCACCACTACTACCACCGCTACCACTACCACTACCACTACCACTGCCACTACCACTGCTACCACCACTACTACTACCACTACTACCACAACTACTACCACTACTACTATCACCACTACTACCACCATTACTACCACCACCATCACTACTACCACTACTACCACCACAACTACCACCACTACTACCACCACTACTACTACTACCACTACTACTACCACCACTACTACCACCGCTACTACTACTACCACCACTGCTACTACTACCACCACTACTACTACCACAACTATCACTACCACTACCACTATACTACTACCACTACTACCGCCACTACTACCACCACTACTATTACAACTACTACCACCGCTACTACCACCACCACTACTACCACCCACCGCTACTACCACCGCTACTACCGGTACTACCACCGCTACTACCACCGCTACTACCACCACCGCTACCACCACCACCACCACCATCACCACCACTACCATCACCACCACTACCACCACTACTACTACCACCACTACCACCACCACTACCACTACCACTAATACTACCACCACTACTACCACCACTACTACCACTACTACTACTACCACTACTATCACCACCACCACTACTACCACTACTACCACCACTACTACTACCACCACTACTACCACCACTACTACTATCACTATCACCACTACTACCACCACTACCACCACTACTACCACCACTACTACTACTACCACCACTACTACTACCACTACTACTACCACTACTATCACTACCACTACCACACTATACTACTACCAATACCACTACTACCACTATACCTAAACCATAAGTGTTTTTAATTATGTCAAAAACTGTTAAAAAAGTTAACTTTTTTATTCAAAAAGTTAACTGTTTTTTCAAAAAACTGTTAAAAAGTTAACTTTTTTATTCAAAAACTGTTAAAAAATTAATTTTTTCGTAAATATTTTTAATTATGTTAAAAATTTCTTTTAAAAACCCAATTTGAAAATAAAAAAAAATTAAGTTTTATTTCTTTCAAAATTCATAGCTTTTTTTTTTATAACTTTTTGCAATAAATTTCAGGACTAATCAACATCTAAAATAGTCTTCTTTATTAACTAAAAATTGAAAAAAAATAAAAATTGTTAATATATAATATAAAACTTAACAGAAACTGTTAAAAAGTTAACTATTTTTTTTAAAAAAATGTTAAAAAGTTAGTCCCAAAAACAATTGACTCCAAAAATATAATTAATCCCTAAAAATTGACTTCAATAAACTGATGGAGTTAGAAATTTTGAACCAAAGTATTTTTTAGTTCCCTTTTTTTCCCTCCACAAAATTAATGAAAAGTTGAAATCACTTTTCCATTCCCGGCATACTCTCATCTCCCACTTCCCCCAAAATCTGTACGGAATAAACACACACAAGAATTACACACAAGAATTACAGAATACCTAAACCGATTCTTCGACGCCATTTCATACCAATAAAGCATCCACTCTCAAGCGCCTTCTTTCTCTCTCCTCCGAGTCTCCTTCCCTCCTCTCTCTAGCCGACGCTCTCAACCTCACCAGGTATTAATTTCTCAATTTTTACTTAATTCGAATAATTTGCTGAATTAGGGTTTAAATTTTGATCCTAAAGGCTTAAGTTTGCGCCTTAATTCGTTCTGTTAACATAATTATCAAGTTGGTTTCAATTTCATATTTAGGGTTTTAATTTTAAATGTTGATTGCCTAGCGCTATGGAAACCTCACATTGGTCATATTCCGCTCTGTATCTGCCATTGTTGATGAGAGTTTGGCAGCCATGGTTGGTGTTGAAGGGGAGAGAGAGAAGTGCTCGTCTCTGGTTGGTGTTGTTCAATAGCTCTTTTTAACCAGAATTTCTGTTTGCTTCTTAAGCTGGCTAGCTGTTCTTGATGTGTAAGTCTGTGACAGGCTGCTGCATGCATTTCAATGGACCTGGCTTATGTCTATGACCTGGTTAGTTCTTTAGTTTTCTGACGGCTTGATACTTAATTCTATGTGATGTCATGTTCAATGCAATTGGTGATAAAGTATTTTTGTTGTTTTTCTGCTTTTGATTGACTCCATTCTGACGTGAGAAAATTTTGATGCCAAATCAAGAAACTCGAGCATAGATAAATTTCCAAAAAGCGGATGGGGCCGTTGTCGCGCCGGTTGAATTTTCAAGGACCCTGAAATGGGTAATTCATGAAAGTGGAAATTCTACTTGCTTGACTAATTAATTCAACTCATTTTTTCCCTGTTAGTTGATGCTGTAATGCTTCCAACCCACCAAGCAAAATCCACTAATTTCTTTTAAATGAGTGGTGGGTTTTTCTTAGACTCTGTTTTTACTGAGAAAAACTCAAGAAAAACCTGATCTTGCAGTCTCTTGATTTTTCAACTTCTTGATTTTGCAAGCACCCAGAAATGGCCAATTTATGGTTGCTCATTCTTTTTCTGATTGTGGTTTTGTCAAAGTCTCAGCTTGTGATTTCTCAGGCCACTAGTCACCAGAGTCACCAGACAGTATTGACTGCCATTAGATAGGAGCTTGGACTGTCTGGTTGGGGTTTCAATAGCTCAAACTACTGTTCTTGGTCTCGCATTGGCTGTGGCTTGAGCAATTCAACTGTTGAGAAGCTTGATCTTTCTCATCTTGGCCTCCAAGGTAATCTCACTCTAATTTCTTAGTTTAGAGCATTGAAATGGCTTGACCTTTCAAATAACTCCTTTCATGGATCAATTCCATCCGCTTTTGGAAATTTATCTATGCTCGAGTTTCTTGATTTGTCTTATAACAAGTTCGGAAGCTTGATTCCCTTAGAGTTGGGCAGGCTCAGAAATCTTAGATCATTGAACGTTTCTAATAATTATCTCAGAAATCTTAGATCATTGAACGTTTCTAATAAGTTTATAAATGCAATGAAGCTTTTGTCTTTCCTTATCATTCTTTGTTATTATCTAGTACTTCCTCTGCAAGTCCCACATTCTATTATGATTTCTCCCGAAAAATAGTTCCATTTTTAGAAGAGGATAGGGTTTGCAAACTTATGGAACTGATTTTTAGGGGCGGATATTACTTATGACCGATGAGTGAGTGTACCTTAATAACTGCCGCATCAAGGTTACGTTTGAAATGTCTTTATTTTCTTCTATATAGTTCACAAGGCTTTGAGGTTTTCATTTATTTTTCATTTCCCTCCTACCAGGTTAAGTTTTAATCATTAGATTACTAGCTTTTGTCATTTGTAAAAAATGCATATATGCAATGGTATGATTAAGTTGGCTCACATATATTTTTGCTATTACTAATTATCAATATATTTTTTCAATATTTCCTGTGTAACTTTCTCTTTTAGCTAGTAATAACTGTATATGGCAAAAGAAGATATGAATAGTAAATTGCGACCTTCGACCCAAAATAAGTGTCCATTATGAACAAAAATGGACACTCATTTTGCTGCAGCCAGTAGAAGTTTATGAAATTTGGAAGTGAGCTGTCATTCACAGTGCCTAAGCTTCCCAACACATATTTTATGTATTGCGGTAGGTAACTGGTGGATCCCTCGAGGAATCAAGGGAAGCTCTTGCAATTGCAGAAACAGATGGTAGGTGCATTTGTTCTATTCAGGCGTTAACTATACCTTGTCATCCTAACCTATATGGGTTTCTAATATATTGTTGGCTTTGCTTTTGGGGTCTAATGTTTTGACAGCAAGACTTTTCTGTACGGTTGGAGTGCACCCGACAAGATGCAATGTGAGTGATTGTTCTTTGGGGTTTACAACCTCAGTTATTCATTACTTCCTCTGTTCCATATTAATAGTCATAGTTTGACTTTCTTTGGTCCAAATGATTGAACTTTGACCAAAACTTTATGATAGATTAGATAATTATCTTTATGATTCTAAAAATTGTTAGTGATAATAATATTAATGGTGCATCAATAATAATTTTATAATTTCATGAGGGAAATTAATTTCACAATTTCTTGTCAAAGTTGAATCAAGTTTTGCGAGAAACTCAAACTAAGCCTCTTAATGTGGAGCGGAGGGAGAGAGTATATCTTAATATATGTAAACTTTGTGGATTTGGTGATCATTGGTACTCTTTCAGGAATTCGACGAAAGTGGAAATCCTGAAAAGCATTTTGAGGAGCTTTTGGCATAGGCCAAAGAGGGAGTTGAGAAAGGAAAGGTATGCTTCATAATGAACTCAACAAATGGCGTTTCAGTCCGAAGTTCAAATTTTGTCTCAAGTAATTGTTTTCGAACTCGATTCTTCTATGTCTTACGGTGGTCTACTAATTTCAAAGTTTCTTCAGATGGATTTGGAAGGATTTTATTTTGAAATGTTAGCCATGTTCTATTACTTATACTAATGCTATTTGCATTTTCATGCTCAAATCCTTTGCCAATTTTTCTTTTAGTTTTACATTGAACCAAGAAATAAGTTTATATTATCTGAAACTACTGAATGTAGATATGTGCTTCAATCTTGTCTCCATGGCCCATGGGTCCTGAATTATTCATTCTTGAATATATATATATATATGCTTATAACTGAACTCATCATTCACATTCCATGTTCCTGCATTGGTTCTGAATGTTAAAACACCTTACTGTTGTTAGCTGCAACTCTTTTTATCTTCGAAGCGATTTTATTAATTTTGAACTTTCATCTTTAACAAAAGGTGATAGCAATTGGTGAATGTGGATTGGATTACGACAGGCTTCACTTTTGCCCATCAGAGATTAAAACAAAGTACGTGCTTGCTTTTGATAAATGTAGATTGACATGTTATCTTTCTGGTGTAAACTGTGCATAAGAATATTCTTCAATAGCTTCGATTGGCACATTTACCTCTTCATCTTTCTGTTTTTTTCCCTTGACGCCACCAAATCATTTATTTCAATTGTTCAACATTCAATCACTCAGCATTTTTTTCCAAAATAGGTACTTTGAGAGGCAGTTTGATTTAGCACATGCCATGAAGCTGCCAATGTTTCTACACATGCGAGCAGCTGCTATAGATTATTGCGACATTCTCGATCAAAACAAGCATAGGTAACCATTAATGGACCCAAAGTTAATGTTCAAGCTGTTATTAACTAGTATTATAGCTGATCTCTTAACTATGGTAGTGCTTGATTGGATACAAAGTGGCATTTGGCAAATGATATACACAAGCTGAATGACATGCTTCATTCCTTTTCCATTTACTTTGAATAACTAAATTTTATGTTTGGTGTTGTGTCCCTATTTGGGGTTTCATTTTTGTTTTGCTTATTTTTTTCTTTATTATTTATGTGCTTATTACCTCTTCCTCCAATTTGGATCAGATACAGAGTGATTGAGATACTACCTGGTTGAATGGAGGTTGGAAATTGGCGTACCCATCAGGTATAGAGTTATTAATCATTTAAACACTCCATGTTTATGAATAGAAGCTGACTATTCTGAATGTTTGTGACATTATTGTGGTGTAAACACTCCATGTAAATGCTCCATTATGCTATAACCACAACAATAGTTGGTCTCTATGTGAATACTGGTACAATTGGTCTTTTTTGTGTTGTACCTTCTACACCAATAGTTGTACATCATTGTGTGATATGTGAAAACTTGAGCATGTTGATTAAGACTATTGTTGGGTTCCTCTTTGGTCTAAACTTGAGCATGTTAAACATTTTCTTTGCTGGGAAACTGTGGGTACTCCATCCGTCCCAAAATTATCAAGAGAAAATTTGAAGGAAAAGAATAGGACGGAGTGAGTATTTTACTCCCTTCTCTCTGAGGTGAACTCCTTTGACTGAAAAAGAGATAGTTTCTTTGGAATGAATCTTGAATGACCCTTGAGCATGACATGCTTGTTGCAAATGTGTGTATGTTTCTGTTCAATGGCTTTGTTATAAATGTTGTCAATTTTTATTGAGTAGGCAACATTTGCTTTTTCATGTGTGCTGTGCTGTGCTGAAGGTGTTTTCTATTCTAATCAATTATGTTTTAACTTGTAGGTACATGTTGATCAGCTGTCTTAGCAACAAAATTATAACATCCAACATGGTGGAACATGGTGGAGGCTAATTTTTGTTTTGCATCATTTAATGGGTTGTAGTTAAGCTATAGTTGTTATGATAGAAGATTATGATCTTTTGGGCACAAACTGTTCATGTGTCTTTTGTAATGTGTCGTTAGGGCACGAAACTTATGTTACTTATTATGTGTCTTTTGGGAACGAATCTTGTAAATACGTGTTACCTTTTATGTTAATTGAAACCCCTTTTTTTTATTGTCAATATTATGATTTTATTATCTATTGATTTATTTAATAATAATAATAATAATAATAATAATAATAATAATAATAATAATAATAATAATAATAATAATAATAATAATAATAATTACAATTATGTAGCTGTTGCGTTAGGCGCTTATCAATTTTTTTTTATAAGTGTTGCATTAGAAAATGACTGTTGCTTTATTTTACCTTACAAGTCGTTGCATTAGAAAAGAACCGTTGCTTTATTTTACCAAACGAGTTGTTGCATTATATATAATTATCGTTGCATTAGAGAATTATCGTTGCATTATTTCACCAAACGGCCCGTTGCATTAGATGTCACTCTAATGCAACACAAAGAAAATGTCGTTGCATTAGATTAGTTCTTCGTTGCATTAGACCTGATGCCACGGGACAGAATGCGAGGGTCCTTTGACGTTGCATTAGAGCTAATGCAACAAGGATTGACCTCTATAGCAACAAATTTAGGCATTGCATTAGACTTTAAATGTAGTAGTGTGAGTCGGATGTTACACCATCTCCCCATTAAAATAAATTTATTCTCAAATTTGCTTATCAAATCCATCGAATAACAACGATTTGTCTCGCATTTCCTGTTCAGTTTCTCATGTTGCCTCTTCAATTTTATGATTTCTTCATAAAACTTTCACAATATGTATTTGTTTCATACGCAATACTTGTCCCTAACAATCTTTCAATCAGTTATCCTTATAGGATATCTCACATAAGACAACTCGATCTAAAATGAAATAGTCATGTACTCGAATACATGTTACTCATATGTCATACACTTTTGAAGCCAAGAAACTTGAAATACATCGTGAATTTCTGATAAAGATTGTGGTAATATCACTCTATAAGCAAATGACTTATCCAACAATTTTAAATTCTCATATATGCTATAGAGTCAACTTTCATTACTTTTCAAATCACTTTGTAATTTTCAATATGATACCTTAAAAACTCACTTACCTAAATTTTAAGGTCTATTATCTGCTATCAACAAAATGATAACTCTAAACTATAAGCAACATATCTTTGATCAGATTTATAGTCTTTGATGCAGGTTGAACAATCTCGGGACCTGGAAGCTTTGCTTCCCCACTACATCCCAATATATTAGTTATTTACACTTGCACTATACAGTGTCTCGTATGGAATCATCTCAGTACTCGACACGATTGATAACTGTTATTACAAGCAAATTCCATTAATGATAAATGTATATTATGGTTACTCCTGAAATCCACTGCACATGGTCATAAAATGTCTTCAATAAACTATGTTAATTTCTCAAAATGTTCATTAGACCAAGGGTAATATATTATACTTCAAATTTAATCTAGTAACCATGGAACTCAGAACAGCTTGCTAAAATCAAGAAACTACATCAAATATTATATTTGCATGCATCACATGCAATTATACCATCTTTTAAACATATAAGCAAGTAAACATAGTTAACGAGTATTTCATCGATACACACAGAAATGAGCTGACCTGGTCAATCATTTCATTATAACCCAAATGGTATCATAACTTAGTCAGGTATATGGTAACACAGTCATAAAATTCCTCGTGATTATATCCATATCCACTCATAAATCTCAAAGAATGTAACAAAACTGTTTGACTCTAAAATTCTGCTTTCACATGTTGGTAAGTAGAACATTGAATCTTATAGTTATCAATTTCCTTTTTCAAGTTATTCTACTAGTGGTCTCATGTATCTAGGAGTCTCACTTGATCTTACTCAATCTATTAAAATATAACTGTTATAATTTTCACATTCACAATAATGACCCATGTCACGATTCACAGGAAATCCAAACTATCAAATCCTCTATCATCTCCCATCACATATCATCAAACATTAGATATAAGTATTTATGTTCATTGCGCCTACTAATACATTTACTTTTTATGGGTTTTATAAAATAGTACAGTAATGATCCTTATCATCAATCTACGTTGCCTCATGTTTCTAAGAAAACGCTTAGTAGCCGATTGGGATTAGCCCGTATTAGTAGTGAGGGGATTGTTAATCATAGGATTAATAATGAGGCTTCCTAATAATCCTGATTGAAAATATAAACTTTTGTTTGGTAGAAATCGCATAAAACAAGACAATGTTCTTTTAAATACCAAATTACCGTAACAATTATCAAGAGATAATCAAGGGCACAATTAAAGAAAACTAACACTTTTTTCTAAATTGACAACCTGTTAACATTTTGTATAGATATAATTACATATGGAAGGCCAAGCCATTTAATAGTTGCCATATATATATTGGGGGTAGTTTCGTAAAAAATATTTTTATTTACCATATTCTAATACCCTCGTTAATAATACCACTCTTTCATTAGGATAAATAAGGAGGGGATATGAAGCTAATCCCGTTTAAGAGGATAATTTATATTATTGCCTTTTTTCCTACTCAACACTCGACTTCGGAATTATTAATCTCATCTTGTGCTAAGACGGGCTACTAAATGGGCACTTAAGGTATATGAACACCTCAAACTTAGCTCTATACAAATAGGTCACCCGCTAGTGCAATACAAATAAAATCTTAACAAATTTCAAGTTATGGGTAGAATAATTCTAAACATAAGAAGTCAATACCCTAAAACTATGCACACTAAATTTACATTTTGTGTCAATACACAATCCAATTCTTCCATGAATGTATCAATATAGACAATGAAACTATCAGATCAATTAGATAATGATAATACTGGTCCAATCCACTATATAATGATAACCCTGGTCAGATCTACTAGGCAATGTTAACTATCCACTAGGTAATGTTAATACTAAAGTTGTTGTCAACCCTTGTTTCAATTATTGAAATATGGCTTCATATTTGTCACTCCGTACAAAAGATATACTACCTACGGTACTGTTGTTGGCCTTTTCAAGTATACCACATTTTCCACTTTCAAAGGATCTGTTGGTACTTGTGTATGGCTTCTTTAAGACTTAACAGAAAAACTGACAGCAAAAGTAACGGAGATTGAAAAACAAACGAATTCAAGTCGAGTCTTGTATTTTATACAATCTCCGTAAGAGTTATTTGTCCCGCACTGGTGCTTACGGTTGTATGACAAAACTCTAGTAAGATAAAACGACTTACTATTAGTTATAAGGAGCACTCCAATATAATTAATCTAACGAACAATACAAGGTTTTAGAACTTTGGACTTGAAAGATTGAATGCAACAATATGCAATGATTTGGGTATGTTAATCTATCTCTCTAGAGGGTAAAAGGCTCAGAATGACTGTGTATGTTAATTGAAATTCGGAGGGAAACTATTTAAAGAAAGTTAAAGGGTTCATGGCTGTTCACTCCAAGAGGTGCCAAAACTGTTCAGAATCTGAGCACGAGCGCGGCCGCTCTTGCCTTGAGCGCGACCGCGCTCTTATGCCGAGATCAACCCCATGTTTTACTTAACTCAGCGCGGCCGCTCTAGGCTGGAGCGCGACCGCGCCAAGCCCGTAAAATTGCCTCTTCGAACAGCTTGCGATTGATCAATCACCCAAGCACGTTTTGGCTAATTCAAATCAATTTTAACCCTTTATTTAACTTCCGTTAAGTTACAAAAACACTTGTCATTAATTCTCATTCACCCTAAATGGTTTTGAGACATTAAATGAGTTTAATAATCTACAACAAATGTAGAATACATTTTGTAACTAGTTCCGTTAACACATAACGAACTTCCGTTAGAAATCTAGGTCAACGTTAAGTCAAACTTAACTTTCCGTTACCCATTTCCAACAATCCCCACATGAATGACAATTAATGCATGAATGCAATTTCGTCCAAAGTTCTGGCGAACTATTATTACATCGGAATAGATAGCTTGTGGCCTTGAATCTTCCCTAGTGAAATATTATCGGATATACTAGCCATTTGGTAGCGAGTCGCTTTGAACCAGTGACTGTCGGGTGTATACCAAGACAATAATACTCACATAATAATCGCTCTAACAATTGTTGTTCTCACGTTTTGTCCATTTTGGCCCTGGACCGTATCTCATTCATAAGCGTTCATTTAGAGGCGGCCTTATTACCTCTCACTTATATAGGTGATTCTCACTATAAGGAGTATCATGCACTACTCCACCCGTAGGTATAGAAATCATTAAAAGTTTTCTCAACTTAACCTTACCACTGCTGCATGTGCTTGTACTTGGATGTTCTGAGAATGAGTATTCAACATCTCCAGGTTAATAAACCGAGTTGTTGTTTCCAAGTAACTCTACTAGAACTTATAACTTGGTTGTCTCATTGAACCAAGGGCCTGGGATCTCCATTTCTCAAGGTTGAGTGTCCGCTATAAGTTCTTTTGTTGTGGGTTTTAAACCCATTCCCTTTAACAGTTTATACAGTTGATCTCTATTTAAACCTTTGGTAAATGGATCCGCTAAGTTATCACATGATTTTACATAATCAATGGTGATAACGCCATTCTTGATCAACTGTCTAATGGTATTGTGTCTACGACGAATATGTCTAGACTTACCATTGTACATACTATTCTGTGCCCTTCCAATTGCTGATTGACTATCACAATGGATTAGTACAAAGAGCACGTGTTTGCTTCCAACAAGGAACATCCTCCAGAAGTTTTTAAGCCATTCTCGCTTCTTCCCCGGCTTTATCTAACGCGATAAACTCGGATTCCATCGTGGATCCGGCTATACACGTTTGTTTGGAAGATTTCCATGACACTCGCTCCTCCACCTATAGTGAATACATATCCACTTGTGGACTTAGAGTCTTTCGTGTCCGATATCCAATTGGCATCACAAGATCCTTCTAATACTACTGGATATTTATTGTAAAGTATCCCATGGTTTAATGTATACTTTAAATATCTTAGTACTCTCATTAGTGCTTTCCAATGATCAGTACTAGGATTGCTTGTGAACCTACTTAGTTTACTCACTGAATATGCAATGTCTGGACGAGTACAATTTGTTAAGTACATCAAACTGCCAATTATTCTTGCATATTCCAGTTGAGAAACTGGTTCCCCTTTGTTCTTGGCTAAATGTAGAGCCAAGTCTTCAGGTGTCTTAGCCGGAGGGTCATCAAAGACATTAAATTTCCGAAGAACATTCTCTAGGTAATGGGATTGTGAAAGAACTAATCCTTCAGATGTTCTAGAGATCTTTATCCCTAATATTACATCAGCTAATCCCATGTCTTTCATGTCAAAGTTCTTCTTTAACATGCCTTTGGTATTCATGATTAAATCATTATTACTTCCCATTATGAGCATGTCGTCTACATAAAGACAAATGATAACGAATGATTCAGATGTTCCTTTAATGTAGACACATTTGTCACATTCATTGATCTTGAATCCATTCGATAACATGGTTCTATCGAACTTCTCATGCCATTGTTTAGGTGCTTGTTTTAGTCCATACAAGGATTTTACAAGTTTACACACCTTTCTTTCTTTACCAGGAACTATGAACCCTTCAGGTTGTTCCATGTAAATCTCTTCATCAAGTTCTCCATTTAGGAAAGCAGTCTTCACATCCATCTGGTGTATCTCAAGATTATGCACTGCTGCAATAGCTATGAGAACACGAATAGATGTGATCCTTGTGACAGGGGAGTATGTATCGAAGAAATCATATCCCTCTTTCTGTCTAAAGCCTTTGGCAACTAGCCTAGCTTTGTACTTTTCGATAGATCCATCCGCCTTATACTTCCATTTAAGGATCCATTTGCAACCTAATGGTTTGCAACCTGGAGGGAGATCAACTAATTCCCAAGTATTGTTGAGCATTATGGATTCTATTTCACTTTGTTAATAGCTTCTTTCCGTAACGAACTATCCGGACCGGACAAAGCTTCTTTAACGAGTTGATGGTTCGTTTTCTAACATGTAAGATAGAAAATCGGGACCAAAAGTCTTTTCCACTCTTGCCCTTTTGCTACGTCTCGGCTCTTCATCTTCTATGTGAGAAGGACCGGTTGTAGACTCATGTGTTCTCTTATTAGAACCTACATCTTTCTGTCCTTAACCGGAAAAATGTTTTCAAAGAATACCGCATTCCTTGATTCTATAGTAGTTCCTACGTGCATATCCGGAATGTCCGATTTATGCACTATAAACCGATAGGCACTACTATTATTGGCATATCCAATAAAAACACAGTCAATGGTCTTTGGGCCAATCTTGACTTGTTTAGGCTTAGGTACTTCAACCTTGGCCAAACACCCCCACACTTTAAGGTATTTAAAACATGGCCTACGATTATGCCACAATTCATAGGGCGTTTTATCAATACCTTTCTTGGGTATTTTATTAAGAACATAATTAGAAGTGAATATTGCTTCCCCCCACAAGTTGTCGGGTAAGCCTGAACTGATCAAAAGCGCGTTCATCATCTCTTTGAGAGTACGGTTTTTGCGTTCAGCAACTCCATTAGATTGAGGGGTATATGGAGCCGTTGTTTGATGAATTATGCCGGATTCCCAACATAATCCTTCAAACGGTGCTTCATATTCTCCACCTCTATCGCTTCTAATTTTCTTAATTTTCAAGTTAAGTTGATTCTCAACTTCTTTCTTATAAGTCTCAAAAGCCCCTAAGGCTTCATCCTTACTTCTTAAGAGATAGACATAGCAATACTTAGTGCAATCATCTATAAATGTAATGAAGTACTTTTTACCTCCTCGAGTTTGCACTAGTTTTAAATCACATATGTCGGTGTGAATTAACTCGAGAGGAGTTGTGTCTCTTTGTATGGCATTAAATGGCGATTTTGTCATTTTTGCCTCAACACAAACTTCGCACCTATTAGTCGAGTTGGATTTAGTCATTTGGATTAAATCTTGTCTCGCTAATTTCTTAATGGTGTCGAGGTTTACATGTCCTAATCTATCATGCCATAAATTAGAACTTTTCGACAAATAAACGTAAGAAACACAACTTTTATTCATCGCACTTTGGCGGATCACAGTCATTACATTCAATTTAAAAAGGCCCTCCTCGAGGTAACCCTTTCCAAGAAACAAACCATTCTTGGTTAGTACAAATTTGTCGGATTCGAATACTAGTCTAAAACCGGCCTTACTAAGCAAAGCGCCGGACACCAAATTTTTACGGATGTCCGGGAACATGCAAAGACATCCAACAAGGTTACTTCTTTTCCGAAGTCATCTTCAAAATCACGTTTTCAATGCCTTGAACATCGGAGGTCGCTGAATTTCCCATGTAAATCTTTCTTAGGAGATGGGAGTATAGGAGGAGAAACTTTCCTTGTTACCACAAATATGGCGGGCAAAAAGCACCGGTATCTATCCACCATGATTTAGGGTTCTCCTCCAAATTTGCAACGTTGGCTTCAAAGACAACCGCTGCAAAGTCTAGGTCCATGTGGTCAACATTGTTCGCCTCTTTCTTCGGGAGACGACAATCCCTTGACAAGTGGCCCGGTTTGCCACAATTATAGCAAGACCCCTTGAACTTCTTAGAGGTCTTCTTCTTTACTTTCTTAGCATTCCCGGCAGTTTCGGAATGCTTTCTCTTGGTGCCACTCGTGCTAGCCTCGGCGAGATTGACCTTAGCCTCCATCTTGCCTTTAGCAACTTTGGCCTCATTCATTCTATTGTTCTCTTCTATTTGAAGACGAACAACAATGTCTTCCAAGGACATCTCCTTGCGTTTATGCTTGAGATAGTTCTTGAAATCCTTCCACGAAGGAGGCAACTTTTCAATGATAGAAGCCACCTTAAATGGACCATTCATGATCATCCCCTCGGCATCAAGCCCATGTAGAATGATTTGGAATTCATCTACTTGAGTTGTTACCGATTTGGAATCGACCATCATAAAGTCAAGATACTTACCGACGACAAATTTCTTTGACCCGGCATCCTCGATCTTGTACTTCCTTTCCAAAGTGTTCCACAACGCTTTGGCTAACTCTACTGTACTATACACATTGTATAGTGCATCGTCAAGTCCATTTAAGATATAATTCTTACAAAGAAAATTACCGTGAGACCAAGCCTCCTTTGCCATTTGCCTTTGGGGGTCCGGATCACCTTTTTCTACCGCCGGAGGATCTTCCTTTAAGAAGCGGTGCAAGCTTAGGGTGGTCAAGTAGAAGAGCATCTTCTGTTGCCATCTCTTGAAATCCACACCTGTGAATTTCGCGGGTTTCTCACCATGACTGATGTGATGAGTTGTAGGAGCGGGAGCAACATTGTTGAATGTAGTATCACCTTGTGATGGAGGCGTCACATTCCCTTGACTTGATTCGGTGGAGTCTTTCTCGTTTGCCATCTCTTGAAGAAGCGTAAAATAACTCTTACGATTGTTGGTACTTGTGTATGGCTTCTTTAAGACTTAACAGAAAAACTGACAGCAAAAGTAACGGAGATTGAAAAACAAACGAATTCAAGTCGAGTCTTGTATTTTATACAATCTCCGTAAGAGTTATTTGTCCCGCACTGGTGCTTACGGTTGTATGACAAAACTCTAGTAAGATAAAACGACTTACTATTAGTTATAAGGAGCACTCCAATATAACTAATCTAACGAACAACACAAGGTTTTAGAACTTTGGACTTGAAAGATTGAATGCAACAATATGCAATGATTTGGGTATGTTAATCTATCTCTCTAGAGGGTAAAAGGCTCGGAATATTTGTGTATGTTAATTGAAATTCGGAGGGAAACTATTTAAAGAAAGTTAAAGGGTTCATGGCTGTTCACTCCAAGAGGTGCCAAAACTGTTCAGAATCTGAGCACGAGCGCGGCCGCTCTTGCCTTGAGCGCGACCGCGCTCTTATGCCGAGATCAACCCCATGTTTTACTTAACTCAGCGCGGCCGCTCTAGGCTGGAGCGCGACCGCGCTGAAGCCCAGAAAATTGCCTCTTCGAACAGTTGCGATTGATCAATCAGTCCAAGCACGTTTTGGCTAATTCAAATCAATTTTAACCCTTTATTTAACTTCCGTTAAGTTACAAAAACACTTGTCATTAATTCTCATTCACCCTAAATGGTTTTGAGACATTAAATGAGTTTAATAATCTACAACAAATGTAGAATACATTTTGTAACTAGTTCCGTTAACACATAACGAACTTCCGTTAGAAATCTAGGTCAACGTTAAGTCAAACTTAACTTTCCGTTACCCATTTCCAACAGGATCCACAACAATACCTGAGATTGAAACAACATGACCCAAGAATGATATTTCCTCTACAAGAAGGCACACATATTGATATTCACAAACAATTGTTTCCTCAAAATTCATTTAGGACAATTGTAACATGTTGTTCCTCCTTGACCTTTGACTTATATTCTAACAATATGACATCAATAATTATCACCATAAAACAATCTAGGTATGGTTTGAACATAAGAATCCACAAGTTCATCAATATTGCTTGTGCATCTATAAACCCAAAGAGCGTAACCAAAAATTCATAATATTAACACCTAGTTGAGTTCTCTATAATTAAGGCACAATCACATAGTACCATTGTTATTCTTGACAAATAGTACTCATACATCTCATTAAGACAATAGGCTTGATGAATCCTCAATCAAGTAATTTCTCAAGTTCAATATTCCACTTTTTTAATTCTATTGGTGCCATGTGTACACTACTTTAAATATTGGTGTTGTATTTGGTAATAATTCAACACAAACCTCAAGTTCCCAATCAGATATCAAGATTTCCTCATAAAATATAGTTGGAAACTCACACAGATCAATCACCCTCAAAATGCAAATTAGACAATTAACATCGTAAACAAACTCCTTTCGATAACAATCAATAGATTCATAATTCATATAATGCCAATAGTTTCCAAGCATCACATCAATGTCTCGTATGAATCACACAACTAAGTCAATATATAAGGTGTAAGCATCCTAAAATATCTTACATTTCGAAGTCAAAATGATTTATCCTATAATAAGAAGACACATTTACTGATATTCACTAACAACCTCTCGAAACACATTTTTGATAATTCTCCGATGCTGCTCATATTTGACCTTTAACTTATAGTATACCAAGATATTATCAATAAATGCCACCAAAGAAAAATCGACACATTGACTGAAGTTATGGTTCATCAAATCTATGAATACTGCTAGAACATTTGCCAATCGAGATAGCATAACCATAAATTCATAATGTCTATACTTGGTACGAAAAGTTTTCCTCGGTATATCCTTAGATCGGATATTCAACTGATGATAAACTTTTCTCATATCAAACCATGAAGATATCACTAATAGGTATCATCTATATAATGATTTAGACATCAGGGTTGTACCTTGTATCAACTTAGTGTATAATTCAAAGCCCCAATCATGACATAGTACTTAGTGATAAATACATTTTGAAATTCACAAACATTGGGAATATCCTTCAAATTTACTATAGACATTCTCTTGTCAATAACACATGATAAATACCTGACATATCATTTTATAACAATTTTCAGTCTTTCAATATGAAAATAACACGAATGCCCCATATAAACCTATCATGCTCAAACACAAAATCAGGTACACTTGACATAGATAAACTTACTATCTTTCGTTGACAATCACCACATTCATGATACGTATAGATCTAGTACATGCCAAGTATCACATCAGTCTCCAATATGGTTAACACCACTCAGCCAACTTATAGGGGAAAATCACCCCTAAGTATATCAGATTTCTTATTAAATCAGTAGCCATTGTGAAGTTAATCACCCATCGAAGAATATACCTCAAGCACATAAGGTAAAGGTAACCTCAGTTCTTCTATAAGAACTCGCACTCAGGACATCCATAAACCTTATAACCCCAATCGGAATATCACTATCAAAATTAATCTCATATGTCACATCTCCACCATGAGATACCAATAAATAAACACTCGAAGTAAATCACACCCATAAACCAGCCCACCTAGGCCGTAGATCCTATCAAAACTGATAACTAACTAAAGCTCTGATACCAACTAACGCGATCCGAGTTTCGAGGTCCTTTATAGAACCACGAACCATGTGCATGAACCTTGTTATAAAGCCAACTTAATGCCGTAAACCTGTATAACACACGAGCTAAAATGACTCGACAACAGAACCACAATACCAAGAACAACTACAAGCTAACTGTCTTAATTGATAAACATGAAAATCTAGAGTTATACAAAACTCTATACGTGCCTGACAATATGTGTCGGTACCAAGTTAAACATTATACGTGGCTACCCAAAATACCGAGTTTAAGTAACTTTGTACAACCATTGTCCTCACAAACATAACATATACAATTCCATAGAGTAACTACCAAAAATAGCAACAACCCGCTTAGAGATCCCTGCTAAGTCGTACCTCACTGAGCTCGGCTGGGATCTAAGGAAAACAAATAAACAAGAAAACGGGGTGAATCGAAGCTCAGTAAGTTACTAATACAACTACATGACATGTTATAATGCATAAATAAGTATAATAACAATAGAGCTTTACTAATATGTAATGCTATCATTAGTTAGCACATAAGTGAGAGGCTATTCCATTCATCATGCATTACATAATTCTGAAGTAAACATATAACAAATGATACATGATCGAGGTTCTCCCTTCGATTGTCTTCACCAGCCTCATTTCTCCATATCATTTCTGAACCGTTGTTGCTAATGTCTGTGTTGCTGTCGCGGTACACATATCAATCTAAATGTTGTTGATGCAGTACAATAATGATCTGGTATCAAGTATCAAATCGAGTGGACTCCAGTCCCTACAACCTGTAATCGCCCGATATATATAGCTAGCCAAAGTCACGCTTATTGCTATAACAATGGGAGCTATTCCCCTACCATGGCAGTAGGAGGAGATACGGTCACAAATATGATATCCTACAGCTATTACGTAACCCCAATTCCAGTAATAACCGTACGTCATCATACCCCCGAAGCACATAAGTCAGCTGGACTCAAATACAATGCACAAGTAAGTATTTAATTGACAAAACCATATTACAGGCCCCAAAGTAGTGGACCTTTTCTAAACCAACAATGTTATTATTTGTTCCACAATCACATTGTACGAAATATTTGAGATTACAAATCAACACCAAGTCACATAATATGACCTGTAAATATTTCAAGCTATTTTAATCACAAAATTATTATATTGTAATTGTAAAATTTATATCCAATCACAATATTATTATATTGTAATTATAAATTTTATAGCTCCTAGTTTATCGCATGAACTTATTTTATGACCCGAGTAATTTTATTACACCCTAATAAGACCCCGTTTAGTCTTTTACTAATTTGGGACCATAATTATTATATCGCTACTACGTAGTCCCAAAATTACTATTACTAACAATAATACAATCATTTGGGTCAATTTAATTTTATATTAACAAAAATTATAAACAATATTATTGATATCCACAGTTCCATATTTTCCAGTAAAAACATCATATATAATATGTATAAACATTATTATAATTAAAAAGGGGATATTAACTTACCTATTATTGAAATTATACGTAGAAATTCAAATTTAATCGGGAATAAATGATCTACTCGATTTCGTGAGTGCGATAGTGCAGTCGAATTGGAGAAAGGAGTGTTACAAGGGTGTTACAATTACAGAAAATATAAATAAAATCTAATTAACAAAAATTGAAAATACAAATGAGAAGTTGTTGAGTTTTGATGCACGAGCCCAATGAAACCACTGTCTCCTTAAGACATATTCGATCCCTCACCGAGTGTGCTTGAGTTTGCTTGGATTGTTTGTCTCCCAGGATAGAACGTGCGAACCGGGGGCACTTTGCACCTAAAGTTCCCGGCGAGCTGAACTATGCTTGAACAATATCACCTCTTCTTCTATAATGCAAACTAAGAGGCCAAAGGATGATTGACAAGATGCAACCAAAGAGAATGGAGAAGGAATGCAGAAAATAAGTGTATTTCTATGCTGTGGTTTTCTCTATAGTGTTCTTCCAAGTTTTCCTAAGTGTTCTCAAATGTTGTTGACAAACAACTATTTAAACATTTCAAAAACCAAGATTAAAACTGAAAATTTGTTGTTAATTATGTAATAATCAAAATTATTACGAAATTAAACAACCATTAACTCAAAAATCTTAGCCATAATGATTTCCGTTTCAGTTTTTCACATTTAATACTTGGCTGTTAAATGTCTACCCAGGACCTGCTCGGCCGATCATGTACCTTGCTCGGCCGAGCAAGGCTTTGCCCAGATCTGCTCGGCCGAGCAAGGCATATGCCTCGGCCGAGCATGGATTTCCAGAAACTTTAGACTTACTGCCATGCTATGCTCGGCCGAGTTAACACTCTGTTCGGCCGAGCACCTCAGTAAAATCCAAAATCAATTTTGATTTACAAAATCAAAATTTATTAGCAATAAGTGGGCCAAATCCTTTGAGCATTTATATTTACTTCATCCAAAAACCATTTTGGATAAATAAATATTTTATTTCACAAACACACTAAATCACTTAAGTAATTTGACAAAATTACCCTTTAGAAATTAATCCATTAATTTCCTTCAAAACACACTATTTTTCCAACAATCCCCTACACGAAGGAAATTCATGAGGATAGGTGATAAAGTCCGGCAGTCGAAAACCTGCATAGGATATGTAGGGGTTTGCCCTTTAAACCTTTCCTTGTAAAAGCATATTTACTTTACTCGCTAATCAGTAGATGCGATGTCCTTGAACTGCTAGCTTTTTGTATAGCCGATCATATACTTTACACAGGTATCTCCCTAACACAATTCAGCTCTCATAGCTGTGTCCATTCATGGCCCTGGCTCACAATGCCTGGTTCTATGAGAAGGTCTAAGAATTGAGCCTCACACAATTCTCCTCAAAGCGGCCTCTACTTCTTTCTAACATAGGTGATTCTTTTAAGTAACCCATTTTACTTCACATAAGAATCATTAAAAGTCATAGGCTTAACCTCATTCATCTCTGGATGTCACTTTAAGGAATGAGTATAGGGTTGACCCCACAGTGACGCTACAAGTCTTTTAACAGTTAGGTTGTCCCTTTGAACCTAAATCTTGGGATCTCCAGTCAGCTAGGTTGGGTTTTCCGCTGTGTTTAACTTCTCAAGAGGCTTTAAACCCATTCCCAATGTCAACCTTGCAACTATCTCTTTACTTAACCATTTGGTTAGCGGATCCGCCAAATTATCTTTTGACCTTACATAGTCAATAGATATGGTGCCAGTTGCAAGTAATTGTTTAATGGTATTATGTCTTCGACGTATATGTCTAGACTTACCATTATACATATGACTTTGTGCCCTAACAATCACAGATTGGCTATCGCAATGTATACTAATTGCGGGCATGAGCTTTTCCCATCTTAGAATATCTTCTAGAAATTGGCGTAGCCATTCGGCTTCTTCACCACATTTATCTAGTGCTATAAACTCAGATTCCATGGTTGATCTGGCTATATAACGGTTTGCTTAGAAGATTTCCATGATAAAGCTGCACCTGCTAATGTGAATAAATATCCACTTGTAGACCTTGAGTCTTTGATATCCAATATCCAATTAGCATCACTATATCCTTCTATCACAGCTAGATGTCTAGTGTAATGTAATCCAAAATCACGAGTATATCTTAAGTACCTTAGTACTCTTACTATACCCTTCCAATGATTTGTTCCAGGATTACTTGTATATCGGCTTAACTTGCTAACAGTATAAGCAATATCCGGCCTAGTACAACTCATCTAGTACATTAGACTTCCAATAATTCTCGAATACTCTAATTGAGACACCGGTTCATCTCTATTCTTTGATAGATGAAGATTTGGGTCGATTGGAATACTCGCTATTCCATTGTCATCCTTGCTAAATTTCTCAAAAATTTTATCCACATAATGAGATTGACTTAATACAAGTCCGTTGGATATTCTAGAAATTTTAACTCCAAGGATTACGTCCGCAAGTCCTATATCTTTCATGTCAAACTTCGAATTCAACATGTCTTTCGTGGATTTGATCATCTTATCACAACTCCCTATGATAAACATGTCGTCTGCATAAAGACACAAAATGACATAGCCATTTTCCGTGGTTTTAGTATCGACACATTTGTCACACTCATTTATCTTAAATCCACTTTGCATCATAGCATTATCAAATTTTGATGCCACTGTTTTGGTGCTTGTTTCAAGCCATACAATGACTTTACTAATTTGCACACCTTCTTTTCTTGTCTACGTACAACAAACCCCTCGGGTTGTTCCATGTAAATCTCCTCTTCTAAATCTCCATTTAGAAAGGCTGTTTTTACATCCATTTGTTGTATTTCAAGATTTCTCAATGCGTCAATTGCAAGTGCAACTCTTATTGACATTATTCTCGTGACGGGAGAATACGTGTCAAAATAGTCTAGGCCTTCTTTCTATCTGTAACCTTTAATTACAAGTCGGGCCTTGTACTTCCAAAAATCATCTTCGACAAATAAATATTTTATTTCACAAACACACTAAACCATTTAAGTAATTTGACAAAATTACCCTTTAAAAATTAATCCATTAATTTTCTTCAAAACACACTATTTTTCCTACGAGTAGTCTTAGATTGAACGCGACAATGAAAGTTAGGGACAAAAAATCATGTTCGTGTGTCCGGAGACTTCATTTGAAGTCTTATTCACATTTATATTTATGAAGTTTCACATAAGCTCCTCATAGAATAAGCTATTAGCATATAAACCCTTTTACTATTAATTTTAGCCAATTGACTACTAAAGTTTCAACTTTAACAGTTTGGCTCCTTACTGAATTCATATGGCATTTTAATTAAATTTTAATATATTCAAAATAAACTAATTTTATCCAATTGATTACTAAAGTTTCAACTTTAATATATTTAATGTTAGATCAATAAAAAACATATATTAAATAGATTAATCCTAACCCTATTATTCAATCGTAATTTCATTATTGTTATCTTTTTTGCGACACATAAATAATCAATTTATATTTACGATCGACATTATACAGTGTTTTTCTTCCTTCAGCCCAGGGACGGACCTACCTTGTGAGTAGTGGGTGCGATTGCACCCACTAATTTTTTTAATATATATTTTTTTAAATTTGTTTTTACCTCTAGCTTATATCCATATATTTAACTGTGCGCCATGTTGATATAACTTTAGGTAGTTTGGTTGGTAGAAATGTCTGGTAACTAAATGAATTAACAGAGATCAATCCCCCTTGGCTATTAGATCAGATAAAAATGATTTTAATCTATCTTTTTTAATCATTTATTGTTTGAAAAAATAAGTTCAAATCATATAAATTTTATAAAGTGCTCACTAAAATATTGTCATCATTAAAACACCAGTTACATAAATATTAGTTTTTTTTTTTTTTCATGACTTAACCTTACTATTTTTAAGTAACCTACTACAATAACAAGAAAATGACGGGTTAAAAATTAGCAGACGTTAAAACATAATTTATGTTAAAAAAATTGTTCTTCATTTTCAAGTTGAATTTGCCGATTTAAGTAAAGTGATTTTTTTGGCACCCACCGAATATGATTCATTGATCCGTCACTGCTTCAGCCTCTCCCTTACTCTGACTTTCCTCTTTAACATCCACATATTTCGCTCTTCCTCCTCATCACGAAAAACTTAAACAAATCTGATAATGAGTTGCAATTTGAATCATGGTT
This sequence comes from Adenophora triphylla var. japonica, assembly GCA_022495995.1. Classification (NCBI taxonomy): domain Eukaryota; kingdom Viridiplantae; phylum Streptophyta; class Magnoliopsida; order Asterales; family Campanulaceae; genus Adenophora; species Adenophora triphylla. The sequence goes on from JAFEMH010004424.1 coordinate 120,450, forward strand.
TGAAGCGTAATCTAAACCATGGTTTGAATCACGGTTTGGACCGCGGTCTCAACCGTAGTTTAAGTAACATAATTGAACCGCGTTTTGAATCAAAACGAACCACATCATAGCGATTTGGTTTAATTCGGTATGAATTTTTTCATGATTCGATTCGTTATGAATTTTTTTCAAACCAATTACTAGTGATTTAGACAGTAAATTTGTCCAAGTCGAATAAATTGAATCATTTACACCCCTAGCATGCTAAACAATATGAAGGGAAAGGAAATAAAGAGTGAGACAATAGTTCTAAGAGAGAGAGAGAGAGAGAGAGAGAGAGAGAGAGAGAGAGAGGATGGAATTATCCACACACAACGAAATAAATTACAATGTCATTTTGTTTTTTACTCAATGTTCTATTCCTATTAAAAAATAGTTATAGTTTGATAGTGGTAAAATTATATAAATTTTGACTAATAATTTATAGAGTACAACATATTAATTTAAATATTCTATTGAAATTTTTATATTTATTATATATATATTTTAAAAATGAAAACTTTATTTTGTTTCAGTAAAAGCTACATTTTTTATCTTAAAGGTTGTCACATTAAAAATTATACATTTTTAAAATATTTTTTTTTAAAAATGATGATTCAAAAAATGTTCGGATCAGTCCAAATCAAGTGGCAGGTTGTATCCTGGATGTTTGAATAGCCTGAAAAAGAAAAAGAGAAACAAACTCGTAAACTAAAAAATAATTTAAAAATAATGATCTTAATAAAAATTTAAAAAATTTTATTATATTATTATCAGTGTTCTAAAAAGCGCTAGGCGGATGCTAGGTGGCGGAGTCGGGCCTAGCGCCTAGGGGCCTAAGCGGGGCCTAGGCGGGGCCGAGAAATTAGACAAATTTTAAATATATTTCATAAATTTATATATATATCTAAAAAATATTGCCACTTATTTTTATTATTTGTCAAAAATAAATAATATTTTTATACAAAATAAAAAACATAATATTAAGATGCTATTTATTTGTCAAAAAAAAATAGAAATTGGCCTTGGCTCGGCCGTGGCCTTGGACTTGGCTCGGCCGTGGCCTTGGCCGTGGCCTTGCCTTGGATGGCCGTGGCCTTGAGGATAATATCCCACATCAAAAGCAAAGTAAAGTAATCCAAGGCATGTGGCTCGGCTGGCCTTGGCATTGGGATTGGCCGGCTATGCCTCGGCCTTGGCCTTGGGATTGGCCTGCCGTGGCCATGGGAGGTTATCCCACATTGAAACAAAAATGAAACTTACATGTTCTAGCCTCTATATAATGAGGCTCAAGTGAAGATTTTATTTTGTTTTTGGGCTGTGGACAAATGGGGATGGATTTGGACAATTGGACTTGGATAAATATATATGTGTATATGAAAATAAAAATTTAAAATTCAAGTTTTTCTCGAGTTGAACTCGAGTCGAATCGAGTTCGAAACGAGCTTTCTCGAGCTCACGAGTCGAGCATGTTCGACTCGAAAATTTCACAAGTTAAAATTCTCGTTCGAGCTCGAACTTCAACTTGAGCTCATTCGAGTCGAGTTTTTTCGATCGAGCTCGAGTAACTCGGTTCGTATAATAGCCCTACTCACGCGTGAGAGTAAGTATTCGTGTGATGGAGAGAGAAAATCAATTGACAAAAGTTGAGAGTCAAAAGATGCATTTCCAAAAATATGTGATTTATGGCTTGTATTTATAGGTGTAGGATGTAGAGTACATCTTTGAATAAGAAGTTGTGTGAGATGAGGTTATAATAATCCTATTTGTATTATAACTATCCACAATCCTTGTTTGAGCATGATTAGGTAATTGTTTTCTGTTCTTGTGCCTGTGAGGCAAGCTACTCTCGTCATATGACGCTTGGTCGACCTGAATTAATGCCGAGTAAGAGGGGAGCAATGATAGAGACACTCATTTTCTTGCATTGTTGATAATCGAGGATGCGCTCCTCATCTTTTAATGAGCCTAGGTCGGCTTTGATGGATACCTTTCTCATCATATGAGAGTATGCCTTGCCGGCATTTATGAATTCTGTGCATTAGTCATTATTCATTTTTCTATGTCTAGGTCGACATAGTGAGAATAACGAGTAGGCATGACGAGCATAGGTAGAGAAGACACATGTGTCGTATTTGAGACTTTGTATAAATTATATTTTGAACCCAATTCATTAGGCATTACCCGACTTATAACACACGTTCGTATCTCGATTTATACCGTTTATAGAATAATTTCTTGTTTACGGGAGCCACTTGCAACTCTGAAGTCTGAACATCCATCGCTTACCTCGCCTCATTTCTCTTACATAACTTTTCACACACACAACAATTACAGTTTTATTAATTCTCGTGTCAAAAATAAAAATATACTCCCTCCATTCCATTTAAATTTTCACCATTTTGAAGGTGACACAAGAATTAAGAAAAAAGTTAGTGGAGTAAGTGTTGTGAGTATGAAAAGTGAGGTTGAAGAGAGAAAGTGGGGTAAAAAATAGTGAATTATTTGGTGTTGTGAGTATAAAAGTAAAGTAGGAGAAAAAATTAGTGGGTGGAATAATAATATTAAACGACCATTTTAGAAAATGTGAAGCTTTTAACGGAACACCTGTTTTGACAAAAGATGAAACTTTAAATGGGACGGAGGGAGTATAATTTTTAGTGTAAATGAGAAAGTAATTATTATTGTAAGTTTTCTATCAATAAATAATGCCAAAAACTTGTAAAAAACGCGTTTTTTTTAAGCTTAACAAAAAACGTGTTTTAGAATACGTCGAATCTTTCGCCTCGGCGCCCAACTCCCGTTCATCCCCAAATTCAAAGATTCAAAAAATCTTTTAATCCACCTTCTCCCCCAACTCTCAATCGAAATCCCCCAAATTTTTTCGTACAGATCCGACGACTTCATAGCCACCGAAGGTCAGATCCGACGACTCCATTTGACTTTTGTCACGGTGAGAGGGGTTGGACATGAAGTACCGCTGCATAAGCCGAAGCACGCCCTCACACTTTTGAAGGCCTTCTTATCGGATTCCGAGTTGCCAACATTGGAAGAAGAAATCAGTAACTTGCCAAAAACACAGCCAGGATTATTGAGCGATTCCTAGAGTTGCTCCATTGGTGTTGTTCCTTCAAATAAATGACTTGCCAGAAATTCCACAACTATACATTGTTTAAGGGCATTAAGGTGTAGGAATCAGACCTGTAATCGACGGCAGAATTAGAAACTGGAGTGCCAGTGTTTGTGTTTTGGAGTGCCAGTTCATGTGTTTTGGAGTGCCAGTGTTTGTGTTTTTGAGTGCCAGTGATGTGTTTTGGAGTGTCAGTTCATGTGTTTTGGAGTGCCAGTGCTTGTGTTTTGGAGTGCCAGTGCTTGTGTTTTTTGAGAGCCAGCAAAAATGATTACCAGTATTTTTGAGTGCCAGTGTATGTGTTTTTGAGTACCAGTGCTTGTGTTTTTGAATGCCAGTGCTTGTGTTTTTGAGAGCCAGCAAAAATGTTAGTGTAATAAAGTGCCAGTGTTAGTGTAACAGAGTGCCAGTGTGAAGAGTTCCAGTTCATGTATATAAAAGTGCCCGTATAAAAAGCGCCAGTGCCAGTTTAACAAAGTGCCAGTGCCATTTTACACTGACACTTTGTTAAACTGGTACTGACACTTTTTTCACTGGCACTTTGTCACATATGCACCGGCACTTTATCACACTGACACTTTGTTTAACTGGCACTGACACAAACGAAAAAACACAAAACACGTTTTTTCTAAGTGCCAAAAAAAACGCATTTTTTATAAGATCAAATCATAAATAATTAGTTTTAAAATTTCATACTCCGTATAATTTATTTATTTTTAATTATTTAAAGCGCAATTTCAGGCACCTTCATAAATTTCAGCGCCACGCTTCATATAATTGCAGCGCCACGCAAACGGAACACTTTGGTCAAAATCTCCTCCGGTTGTCAACTCACAACATCGGCGATATTTACTTCTTACACAATACAATTGCTCCGGACCGTCTCTCAAAATATCGTCGGTTTCAATCTCCGCCGGTTATTACGAACAGAAAAGCAGCGATGAGAAAACGGACGGCATTGATATGGGCAGTCGCGTTACTATGCTTCATAGTACTAATGATCGTCACTCCCGCCATTCCTCAATCTCAGGAGTATCATGACTTCGCCGATCAACGTCAATACCTAGGTAACCCTTTTTCTAATTTGTTTCTTTCAACACTAATTTATTATTATACCCAATTTCATTAATTTAGGGTTCGTAATCATACAATTACTCGTCTAATTTTTGGTTAATTTTTAACTGAGATCAGACATGTTTATGGGTTTCTTGTGTGTATATTTATTTAATTGGTGTATGATCGGTTGCTGTGTAGAGTAGAGACAACTTTGATTCTGTTTATGGTTGACTTCCCAAAGTCAGAGTGAACTTTTCGGGATTTAATAATCATACTCCAGTATCAACTATGCGAATATTACTGCAAGCTTCATAAGGTTGAGAAAATGGATCAATTCACATAAACTCTTCATTCGGGATTAGACTTTACTTGCACTAGTTTAATGGGATAAATGGAGTACGTGACTCTAGGATCTACTGAATGATTAGTTTAGCTTTCTATTAGTGGGTTAGTATCTGTTAGACTATGAATGGGGTGATGGATTAACAGTTGATATGTAGTTCTTTAACTGTGCCAAACTAGCTTGGATATTGTGTTAGTGAGATTTTTGGGTTTAGCATCTGTTGGACTTAAGCTATATCAACTGGTTGTGCTTTGGTTATTATGGGTTTGGTGTGTGTGTCATGATGTTTGTGCACTTCCTTCTAATTGCTTGTGTGGTAAAGTTCAGTGCTTGCATTGGCGCTGAGAAATATAATATTCAAAATGAGTTTCATTTGCATTTTAGATATTTCTGCATCACTAGTTTCACCTGATATCTTCTGCACCTGATATGTGAAACGTGTCAGGTCTTATTAGCATGTGTAAGTTTCAATTTTTAATCTTCGATTTGAGTAGTTATTTCTTAGTGATGGTCTCAGAGAGTCGGAGGGATCTATGATTTCTTGGAGTTCATTGAAACTTATATGAAGCTTAAAAAAGGGGGCCTGGTGCAATAATGGAGTTGTATTGACTTCTTGCAATAAGTAGTTCCTAAATAAGGATTTTTATTTGTTTGACATGATAATCAAATTAGGTAGTACTAATTGATCTTGTAGGATAATTTGTTGCTTAGCTTCAGGGCAGTTCTCTACTTCTCTTTGTTATTTTCTGTATTTATCTGCATTACAATGCTGGACCTACAGTAAGTCTTACTTATCTAAAATTCTGGTCTTGTTTTTTATGTTATTTTCTGCTTTCTCCCTTACCTTTCATGACTCATTTACCTTGGAATTGACATGTCAATGGAATATTGTGTCGACTTAATCACCGGTTGGAGGGATGGATATGCTTCTATATAACAACAATTAATCAAGGTTTTGACCATTCTCGTTTACAGTCTTGTTCTTACCAACAAAGATAATCTTTTAAAAGCTCTTAGCCTTCCCCACTCCAGTTTCTTGTTTGTACACTTCTGTACGTTGTATAAATGCCATGCATGCTAGCAAAAGGTTTCTAAACCATACATTTTTATGTTCAGTCTGAAGCCTCTAGGGCCAAAAAAGAAATGACAGAAAACTATAATTTACTACAGTGCTAATTAGTACTCCCTAGTCCCTTCAAGCTTGTCATGCTTGACATTTTCGCAGATAAAAAATCACTAATTTAAGTAAATTTTCTTGAATTTCCCCTATTGAATTTTTGTTATTACTTGATTATTGAGTCATAAATCAGGTATATTGTGAGGGGCATAGTAGGCAACTATTTAAATAATTGTTTCACTATCGGAAAGTGGACAAGCATTTTGGGACAAATATAAATAGTAACCAGCATTTTTATGGTTGAACCTGTTTTCATTTCTGAATAACTACTCTTAACAGATCTTCTCAACATTTGTATATAAGGTCTTATTAATAGAGATTAGTTATTTTAGCCAAGTGACTTGATTTGAACCCAACAATCTTGTCCCTATTGAATCGTATGCCAAGTTCTTATCAGCTCAGGAGCGGTGTTTTCAACAACTCTGTTGCGCCATCTTTTAGTTCTTCTCGCTTGTATTATCATTTATTCTTAACATCTTTTTCTGTACTTTCAGGAATACCTAATACACTGAACGTACTCTCAAATCTCCCATTCCTCATTGTTGGTCTTGTTGGACTCATACTTTGCTACTATAAGAACTATTTCAACCTGCGGTAATACATTAGCCTTTCTATACGAAATTTGTAAGATTTCAGTTTTCAAGTATCCATAAGTTACTGATGATACTTTTTGCAACCCCAAAGTCTGCAGGGAGAGCTTTGTGGTTGGACAATCTTTTTCATCGGTGTGGCTGCTGTTGCTTTTGGGTCGGCTTACTATCATCTGGAGCCAAATGATGCTCGTCTTGTGTGGGATCGCTTACCTGTGAGCGCTTTATTAAGTGAAATTACCATGAGTTAACAATTAACACATAGTTGCTACAGTTTGAGAATATTCTCCAAGATAATTTATTTCCTGACATTCAATTTGGAATGAATCAGATGACTATTGCGTTCACATCAATAATTGCAATCTTTATTATTGAGAGAATTGATGAGCGGAAGGGAACTTTTTCACTTATTCCCCTGCTTTTGGTTGGAGTAGTTAGCATCATCTATTGGAGGTATGGATGTGACGTTCGTCTTTAAGAGATTTCATAATTATGGATTAAGCATATCCTATCAAATTTAAATGTCTGGTTTTATTTTCACGAACAGATTCTTTGACGATCTCAGACCATATGCATTGGTTCAGTTTGTACCAATCATAGCCATTCCGGTTATGGCTATTATTTTGCCTCCAATGTACACGCATTCCTCGTATTGGCTATGGGCTGCAGGTTTGTGGTGATTACCAAGTGGATTCTTTGGCACATTCCTATTATCATCTTGTGGTTTCTGCAATAACGAGTGAGATCTTAATGTGTGTAATGCAGGATTTTATCTTCTAGCTAAGGTGGAAGAAGCTGCGGATGATACAATTTACAAATGGACTTTTCATGTTGCTAGTGGTCACACTCTTAAGCACTTGTGTGCTGCGCTTGTTCCTGTGTTCTTGACACTAATGCTCGCTAAAAGGGATATTGAAACGGAGAGGTACCCAATTAATTCCTGCTTTAGCAAAAGTTGATTGTTAATAATAGCAAATTGCTAGGTTATTGAATATATATATGTGTGTGTAAATATATGTATGTATGCATGTACATACATATATGCATATATACAGTTCCTTTTTCAAGGTTAGAGTTAATGAGTTAGGTTCCTCATTAATCAGCTTTGCCTCAGCCGGTGAAATGCTGATATAGAGTTTGTTGGGGTTGCTTGATATGCGTCGTTATGCGTCGCCACCAATCTCTTTCTGTCCCTTATGTGTTTTACACATTTTATTGCAGAGTAAGTTTGCTGCAGACTTGGAAAATATCCTGGACCAAGTTCAGAAGAGATGGGACGGATGTAGAGAGCTATGCTTACACTTACTCAACTGTTCCTATTGAGGAGTCACGCGAATGACTAAATGGTAGCTCATCTTGCCTTGTCAATGCGGTTGGTACACTTCATAGCTCTTGTAGACAGCAAGAAGAACATGATTTGGGATTCTTACCACAACTTTGGGATCGTTGGCTTAGCCTACTCGAAACTCCCCAGCAGTTAAACTCGTACTTATTGTATGTAAAACACCTTTATTACCTTGTATATAACAAAGTGTGCATTGTTCAATGCTAGAAACTTAACTTTTATATCGTAGAAATGATTATACTTTTCATTTTCCTACATCTGCTCTGCATGTGGCTCTTGTAGTTGTATTTCATTTTCCTGCCAGGAGAGTATTGATTTAGTTCCTTAGTTTCGAAGATTGGGCTTCATTGAAGGTTGGTAAAATTTTTCGAGCAAGGAACTATAGCATTACCTATTGGAAAGAAGATGTAAGGTAGAAACACGACTACATATTCTTTAGCTTGATTAGGGAGGATCATATCTTCCCTTTTCTTTAGCTACTCTATGACTAAAGTAATTGTTCAGTTATTGTCAACTAGGGTTAAGGGTTGAGAAGTGGCAAACCTGAACTTTTGGGACCATTCATTTGCAGCATGTGGTAGAAATTTCCAGTAGTGTACGTGCTCACACTATATAACTTTTTGAGCAGGATTCTCTATAGAGCAAATTGCGTTTTAAGTCATAGTCTGGTTCCTCATAGTCTTTTGTCATCTTTATGTCAATTATTGTGAATCCCACTCAAATCCTCTTTCATGGACAACCGAAAAGGAGGACTTGTTCTTGTTCTGTTATCAGATTTTGGATAGATCATATATAAATATATACTGCACAGTGATGTGAATATTGGAGATATTAGACCTGTTTCAAGAACCCAAAAGGTGTAAATAGGCATTGTTTATATGCTCTGATTCCTTGTTCCCTATCCATAAGAGACGACTTTGCCTTTGAGAGCCAAACTCAAGTCTACAGGAAATGACTTTTACGCCCCCACACTCTGTCTCAATACTGGAGTTTCTGTGATCTATAAAAGGATTTTTTCAGCATGTTCTGATAACTATGTTACCTGGACTCGGGATCGGGTATCCGACACGGGTATGGATCCTAGTGTCGGATTCACTTTTCCTCAAAAAATTGGACACGGGGACACTGTCCTAAAATTAGGATACGGGTACGGGGATACGTTAATAACAAAATATATTGAGTCTATTTATATACTTTACTTATAAATTATAAATGAAGTCAACTCACTCTTTTTTTGCTAAGATATAATGTATAATTAAGTAAAACAACATTAAAACTTGTAATTTTTTTTATAAATGAAGTCAACTCACTCCTTTTTTTTCTTTTTAATTTTTCTTGTCGTATTCGAATGAAAATGCGGGTGTCGGGGTGTCTTGTCGGACACGATACGTGTCGGACACGGGTACTTCACCATATTTGAAGAGTCCGGGTAACACAGTCTGATAATAATGAAGCAGAAAAGGGTTTAGTACTTATTGACATATCAAGGCACTTGCTGTTAGCTCTCCCTCAAGGGCTTCTTGCCTGCTTTTCATTGCTTGCATGCTTTAGATGTGCATGACGAGGTCTAGAGACCAAGACAAAGGTGCATTTTGCAAACAGGCGAAACTGGTACTTAGGATCAGGGTCGTTCCTTGATTTTTGTGGGCCCCGGGCGAAATCAGATGAAAAGACCCCTAATTAATCGGACATTTTTACGATACTCAAATGCTATATATTTTTACGATACTCAAATGCTATATATTTTTACCTTGATAAAACAGAACTAAAGTAATGACACTTATCTTAAATCATCATATAAATGCTGATGTGATTATGCTGCAGAAAGACATGATGGTTGAACAAATATTTCCATCGAGTATCATTTAACAGAAGCAGGAGTACATGTAACTAACCTTGAAAACAGGGGCCTTAATATCTTCAACTTTTATGCAATGGGTACGGTCTTTCATTGGACCAAAGAGCTTAGCCCTGAACACAGGTGACCGAGCTGCAAGCACCAACTTGTGAGCTGGACAGATTTCTCCATCAACTTCAAAATTAACATCAGTTCCCTTTCCACATTCCAAGAGCTGCCTAAAATGTTGAACTCCAATAAAATCAAACCTGAAAGATGACCAAAAGTAAAAAACGATTAAAGAAGCACATTATGATCATATAAACAAATTTTTTCGAGCTTTTCAAGATGCAAAATCATTAATGACCGTATCAATATCAATATTTTCTACAAAATCCTTCTCAATAGACAAAATGGCAAGATCGCTCAGCCTTTCTTGAGACATTGATGACCTCAAGTAATTTTTCAATAATTTCAATTTTGAGAAACTTCTTTCAGCCGATGCCACGGTTACAGGCATAGTTAAAAAATTCAATACGCGATGCTAACGTTAGGATAACAATCTGCATCTTTGACAAATTCAAAAACTTCGAGAGCGGACATTAACCACCTTGGCAAAGTGAATTGCAACACTTTTAATTCAGAAAAGAAATCATCCAAATCAACATCTGAATGTGGGCCTTTCTCCCTTTTCCGTGTCTGTTTAACAAAATAATTATTATTTTTTTTTAAATCTGAATGTGAGTCTTTTTTAAAAACTGAATGTGGGCCTTTTTAAAAAATTGAATGTGGACCTTTTTTAAATATTTATTATAATTATAAAAAAACATATAGAGTACATACTATATACTCCATCCGTCCCACTTCAATTGATACTTATTTCCTTTTTGGTCCGTCCCACATCAATTGATACTTACCCAAAATGGAAAGGAATCTTCACTATTTACCCCACTCATTCTCTCTCCTATTTTACTTTTTCACTCACAACATTCTCTCACCTAACTATTCCTCCCACTCATTCTCTCTCCTATTTTACTTTTACACTCACAACATTCTCTCTCCACTTTTTCTCTCTCTTACCTTTCCTTAATATGTGTGCCCTTTTTTTTGGTATCCATTGAAGTGGGACGGAGGGAGTATATTATAGCCTACTTAAGAATGGGCCCCTAACCACTAAGGCCCCGGGCGGTTGCCCTCACTGACCCCCCCTTGGGCTGGCCCTGCTTAGGATTTAGGGGAGAGCAAATGAAAGTGGTAAAATTCCCCCTTAAAACCTTGTCTGGTATTGTATTAATGGGAATAAAGACTGAATATTGGTGTTCTGGTTTCTGTTTAACAATTCACCATGCCAAATTTCCCTTATACAATCCCCGTATTTTTTTTCCCATCCCTTTACCTCACTCAGGGACGTAGCCAGGACTCATATCTTGTTAAAATTTACTAAACTTGTAGACACGTAAATACGTAATCTCCTTGTACACGTTATTTATAGATATACGGAATCCAGTTTGATTATGTTTCCCTGTTTCTTTCTTGATATCTAGCTTATTCTCTTACTGTTTTAGGAGTGTCACGATTAGAGATAGCTATACTTCACAAGTATTATTCGAATATTATTGTTGGCTCAAGTCTTCAAGATATAAGATCAGATTCCATATTAAGATATGCCCCGTCAGACATGAAATTGGAAAAATGTCAAAAAAAAAAAAAAAAAAAACAAAACGCAACCAGATACTCTGGCATTGCTGTTACAAGGACCAGAATTGGATAAAAATGGAGGGTTGAGATGCCTTAGATTTCTCTCATGTCCATTGATGATCACACTTATAGTGTCTTGACTTCTGTGTTTTTGGTTTAAATGCTCGTATGTCTAATTTATGAAGCTATATTTGGGAGAAAATTATAAAAATTTACATTTTATAATGCAAGAAAATGCAATAAAAGTAGAATATACATGCAACCAAACACCAGAATGGACATCAACTCTCAATACCAAAAACACTGTTAGCTATGGTGTGTTCTCTTCCTTCCTCGTCCTCAGACTAATGATCACTAAAACTGTAGACTTGGCCGGTTCGGTTAACCGGCGGTTCACGGTTACCGAATTGGCGGTTCCAACCTTCAAATTTCCCAACCGAAACCGAACCGGTTAACCGCCTTAGCCGGTTACGGTTTACCGGTTAGACCGGTTTGCAGGTTAACCGTTTTTAATTTTTTTTTTTTAAATTGTCAAAACAATGCCCAGCCGGTCAATCATCCAATCAACCGGTCAACACATCCAATCAACCGGTCAAACACTCCAATCGGTCAACACTCCATTAGCCGGTCAATCATCCAATCAACCGGTCAACACTCCCATTTTATTTATGTAAACTCCATTTTAGTTGTCTCCTAAGTCTCCTCTCACTTTATTATTTCCTCCGTCTCATAATTAATATTACATTATTTTCAAATATTAAAAAATAATTTTATTATGATACGAAGTATATTATGAACAAATAAGTAAACTTAGTAAAACATACATTTCTTCCTGTTAAACCGGCGGTTTAACCGTTGGTTTTAACCGGCGGTTGACCCGTTCCCTAACCTCCCAACCGTAACCGAACCTCCAAAAATCTAGTTTCGGTTAAACGGTTCCGGTTCAACCGTGTTGACCGGTTTTGAGCGGTTTTGACCGGTTGAAAACCGGCCGGTTAGCCGGTCCGGTTCGGTTTTTGGCCACCTCTAACTAAAAGTAGTGTAACGTGCCTCTCAATCTGTGAGAAAAATAATGGCTGCAGATAGACAAGATTTTCCACATAGGGCTCTATTGCACTACCTGTTGCAAAGAAGAAAATGAAAGATAGAGAAATACATTTTCTGCTGTTTGATTAGGGAGAATTTTCGAAGTTCTTTACTAACTTCTCTAAGAACAAAGTAGTAATTCAGTTATTGTCAAAGTCCAAGGGTCAAGTGGTTGAGAAGCAGCAAGCCTGAAATTTTGGGACCATTCTTTTGCAGCATGTGGTCAGAATAAATTGGAAGAAAATCTGGATAGCGTACATTCCATGATATATTATCAATTTTCCGTATGAATTATTGTAATCTCCACTCAAAATTGCATACAAGAACAATTGAAAAGGACTTGTTATTGCTCTGTGATTAGAATATTTGATAGAAGATCATATATAATGCATGCAGATGCGAATATTTGGACTTGTTTCAAAAACCCAAAGTTGTAAATAGGCTTGGTTGATATGCTTTGATTCTTTATTCTTTATCCATGAGGGTTGACTCGGATCTAGGGCCTGTGCAGTTAAGTTGTGTGGGCCCGTGATCTCGGCCCTCCATTTGCATCTCGACAGTTCTCATTTTTTCCTTTCATTAATGGTATTTGTCATTTTGCTCGCCTCGTCATTTTTCACCCGTTGGATCAGCTCTGGTCGCATCTCGCCCCTACACCTCGGCACAACTTCTATGCGGTTAAACTGCACAGGCCCCAAATCAGGGTTGACTCTACCGAGAGCCAAACTCACCCTCTCTCTCTCTTAACAGTGAGTTTTTGAGATCTATAAAAGGGGTGTTTAGCCTGTTCTGAAAATAAGGCAAGAAGAGAGTTGAGTATATCAAGGCACTTGCTACTACCTCTCCCTCAAGGGCTTCTTGCCTGCTCTTCATTTCTTGCAGTCTGACATGCATCAGATGTGGCTGTCAAGAAGCCTGAGATGGAGTTGTAATAGGCTGTGTCTTGTTCAAAAAAATTGGTCTGTCTGAATCATATTTACCATGGCAGCTTTTGTGCTCTCTCCCTCAAAGACTTCTGGCAATTAATGCCTAGGCCTGAGGTCTTTGGGGGAAAGAACCTAAAAATGTCATGATTTCCTACTTTCAAGAACATTGCCATTTTGCTTATCTATCATGGTCTTCTGTTTCTCAAAGGTAAACCATGTTCAACATTTTTGCTAGTTAGTCGCCTCTTCTTGACAAATGATAACTTGACTTTCTAGGAAGTAAGCAAATATCAGTCAGTGGGAGCTCTATACTCGGAATAATTTGTTGATTATTCTGTAATTGAATGACCATTTTTGTCTCAAAATGAATGATCTGTTGAAACTTTTCCATCAAAAAATTTGCAGTTTCTGTTCACTGATCCATTATGATCTTGAGCCAAATAACTAAATCACTGCATCAATTGTTTAAGACTTCGCATGGTCTTACTGCAATAAGCTTGCTGAACATATATATAAATTATTTATAGAAACTTTCATAGCAATTATTTTGTGCCATAAAGTGAGCACCTCAGATTTGTCCAATGCTTCCTATTAAGGAGTATAGAGCAAAAAGTGTAAAGTCTAGGGACTACATTGTAAAGTCTGTTAGGATTCTGTTAAGTCCCAGTATTCTTGTTAGTTGTTACAGCAAGAAGCTTGTAAGTTTGTTAGTAAAGTTAGTATAAACTCTTGTACGGTGTATTGAATCACAATCTCAATAATATAATTTATAACTCTCTCTCCACGCATAATTCTCTCCCTTCTCTCCTGCATAGCATACTGATTCGTGGTGGCGGTCCGGCCACAACATCTCCACCACAAACGACAATATGAAAACTATCACTTCCGTAAGTTCTTTATCTTAGGTGTTTTATGACAAAACTCACAAACACCCCTACCTCTTTCTCCGGTTAACACAACTAACTACAATAACTGTGCGCTTCAGAGGCTGGCTGCATGTAGAATCAAGAATGTGAAATATTTTTTCGAATTCATATTACGAAAAAGTCCACCAAGGATGGATTCTTCTTGTCCCCTTTTCGATGTCTGCTATTAGGAAGACCTTTTTAGGTACTAATAGATTTTGATTTTTGCCACTAATGTTACAGTACCAAATTTATTCTGTTGGAGACGGAAATATAAGCTGGTCTCAGTTCATGCGGGCAGTTGCACCATTTTACTGCAGTCTGCAAAACTATTACTTTAAAATCCTATAATTGCAAGAAAATAAAATATAAGTAGGATCAATGAATGTACCAAGCACTAGAAGAGACCTCAACTAGTTGAAATCTGATTTATATGTTTCAGGCTTACAACTACTGTTAATCTTTCTGTCCATAATTCAGAACTGGGTCGTTGCAATAACAATGCATATATCCGGAACCTCTGTTGTGTACGGTTGCCTGATCTGTCTGTTGTCTTCATCAAAATATGTTGTGGCTTTTAATATAAATGTTATCCCTGTACAAAATATATTGGATATTTAAAAAAATAAAATAAAATAAAATAAAATTATTTCTGTACTCTAATATGTATGCAAGAACATATTTTTCTGCAGAGAGGAAGATTGTTAGAACCACTTGATCAAGCTAAACAAAATCCTAGCCGGACAAAGAGGCAAAACAGCCTCCCAACAAAACATAGGTTTCAGATCCATAACCACAATATGCATTCATTTTCCTGCCAAGAGAGTAGTGATGTAGTCCCTTTTTTTGTCTGAACCACCAATATTCGAACACCACATGGGATGCCGATTAATCTGGTTCTAGCTGGGTAGGACCACAAGGGCGGCAAAACTCTCCCAACAAAGTTTTAACATTGTTGCATTCCCGGGGGGCTTGAATCCGAGACCCTTGGTTAAGTTAAAACACATCCTTACCAGGTGATCTAGGCGCTTGTTGGTAGTTATTTATAAGTTCCTTAGTTATTCGAAGATTGTGCTTCTTTGAAGGTTGTAAGATTTTCCGTGGAGGGAACTATTGCAGTACCTTTTGGAAAGAAGAATGTAAGGTAAAAACACAAATGCATAATCTTTAGCTTGATTAGGGAGGATCATTTCTTCCCAGTTCTTTAGCTTCTCTTGATTAAAGTAATAATTCAGTTATTGTCAACTAGGGTTAAAGATTGAGAAGTGGCAAACCTGAACTTTTGGGACCATTCTCTTGTAGCATATGGTAGAAATTTCCAGTAGGGTACATGCTGACACGTTTTGATAGCAAATCAGATCTTAGTCATAGTCTGATTCTTCATAATCTTTTATCGTTTATTTGTCTCAATAGATAAATTCCCTTTCAAGAACAACCGGAAAGGAGGACTTGTTCTTGTTCTGTTATTAGAATCTTAGATAGAAGATTAGATTAATTTCTCAATGATGTGAATTATTGGAATCTTTAGACCTGTTTCAAGAACCCAAAAGCTGTAAATAAGTTTTGTTGATATGCTTTGGTTCCTTGTTCCCTATCCATGAAGGTTTACTTTTCCCAGTTCAGAGCCAAACTCTAGTTTACGGGAAATGACTTTTAGGTCCACCCCCATTGCTGAAGAACAAGTTTTTGTGATCTATAAAAGGGGGTTTCAGACTGTTCTTATTGTATTAGGGCAGGAAGGGGTTTAGTAGCCATTGACATATTGAGGCACTTGCTGTTAGCTCTCCCTCAAGGGCTTCTTGCCAGCTTTTCATTGCTTACAGTCTGACATGCATCAGAATGTGGCTGTCAAGAAGCCTGCGATGGAGACATAACAGGTTGTGTCTTGTTTGAGCTTTTGTTCTCTTTTCCTTCTGCAGAGGCACCCATGGGTGTTGACAATGGTATAGAGACCATAAAATTGGCCCCTGTGGAGGTTAACACACAGATATAAAGACTTGTCTTCACTTCCTTTAACTGTTTTTGATGTCTGAAATTCAAGTTGAATGTACCAAAAATAAAATAAAAAATAAAGTTGAAAAGCTAACCACTTCAGAACTAAATATCCTCACTTCAATCTCCAGTTGCATAACGTGGTTAGAGACTAAGACAAAGGTGCACTTCCCAAACAGGCAAAAATGGTCCTCCCTCCGTCCCAAAACGAATGACCAAAAATTTTGCAAATTTGCTATTAATCAAAAGCAAATTCGAAAATTTGGTGGTCATTCATTTGAGACGGAGATAGTACTCGGGTATTTTGTTGCGGGTGGGGTGGGGAATGAAAATGGAAAGATTGATTATTGGTGTTCTGGTTCTGTTTAATAATTCAACATGTCAAATTTCCTCTATACAATCCCCATATTTTGTTCCAAGTCAATAGTCCCTTTACTTCACTGTAACAATCGTGCTCTGTCAGAGGCACACATGCCTATTTCACCGAGAAGGTGAAATCTTTCACGTAATCTCCTTGTAGACATGTTTCATAGATATATGGAATCCAGTTTGATTCTTTTTCTCTCTTTCGTTATTGATATCTTGCTTATTCTGTCCTAGGATTATCATGATATTCATCACCAGTCAATTCATATTCGAATATTATTGTTGGTTAAGTTTCAAGATAGAAGATCAGATTCCAGATTAAGATATGCTTGTGTTCATGTGGAGATTAGAAAAGGTCAAACGGAATCAGACACTCTGGCATTGCTGTTACAAGCACCTGAAATGGTAAAAAGAGAGGGCTGAGATGCCTTGAATTATTTTGGGACCAAGGCTTTGTTGTTGTTGTCATCGTCGATTGATGGTTGCATATATAGTGACTTGACTTCTCTGTTTTTTTTTCCTTTTCATATTGGGGTTTCTTGTTAATAATAAGTTAATCAATAAATAGTGATATCGGAGAGTAAATATACTATCGATTGAAATTGAAGCCCTGACCTTTTGAACACTGTGCTTCTTTGAAGGTATGCTATATCTTCCACGTAGGGCTCTATTGCACTACCTTTTAAAAAGAATAAAAGAAAAGATAGAAATAGAAATACATTTTCTGTGTTTTGATTAGGGAGAATCTTCCAAGTTCTTTACTAGCTACTCTATGATTAAAGCAGTAATTGAGTTAATGTCAACCAAGGGTCAAGGGGTTGAGAAGCAGCAAACCTGAAGTTTTGGGACCATTCTTTTGCAGCATGTGGCAAGAATAAGCTGATCCAAAATCACAATATTTGATCACTTTGTGTGAGTGGGGTTTTCTGTTGAGCAAACCACATTTGATCCTATCATTTTCCCATATGAATTATTGTAATGGCCACTCAGATTTGCTTTCAAGAACAACCGAAAAGGACTTGTTCTTTCTTTGTGGTAAGAATGTTTGATAGAGGATCATATGTATTGCACGCAGATGAGAATATTGGTCATTTTTCAAGAACCCAGAAGTTGTAAATAGGTTTAGCTGATATGCTTTGATTCTTTATTCTTTATCCGTAAGGGTTGACTCTGCCCTTGAGAGCCAAACTCACCCTCTCTCTCTCTCTCTCTCTCTCTCTCTCACACACACACACACACGTACATAACTGCGAGTTTTTGAGATATATAAAATGGGTTTTTAGCCTGTTCTGAATAATAAGGCGTGAAAAGAGTTGAGTATATCAAGAAACTTGCTGCTACCTCTCCCTCAACGGCTTCTTGCCTGCTCTTCATTCTTGCAGTCTGACATGCATTAGAATGTGCTGTCAAGAAGCCTGAGATGGAGAGATAACAGGTTGTGCCTTGTTCAAGGAAAGTTGGTCTGAATCATATTTACTATTGTAGCTTTTGTGCTCTCTCCCTCAAAGACTTCTGGCAAACGCTGACTGCCGAGGCCTGAAGCTCTTTGGGGGAAAGAACGCAAAATATGCCATGATTTCTTCCTCCAAGAACATTGCCATTTTGCTTATCAATCACGGTCCTGAGGCATGTCCCCCCCTCTTTTAAAATACCTTTATTGGTTAAGCACTTTTTACTTGTGTTAAGTCAGGAAGATTCAGATGTAAATTTGCAGTTTAATTTTATCAAGCATGCTTCGGCATGGCTCCAACTTACTAATCATATACCCCAAACAACAACATTATTTTGTCCCACCGTTCTGCCTTTATCTTCAAAATCCGGGTATTGTGATCGACGGAGTATTTAACAGGTTTTGGCTTGTTCTTACGACTTCACCATCAACATTGCAGCCACTACGTGAAAGACTTAAGAATGATATTCTTGTAATAATTATTCTTAATTTATATATAATACTCCAAAGACAGATTATGCAGCAGTCACAACAATGTTGGCAATTCAGTGAGGATCATATCTTCCCAGTTCTTTAGATACTCTATGATTAAAGTAATTATTCAGTTATTGTCAACTAGGATTAAGAGTTGAGAAAAGGAAAACCTGAAGTTTTGGGACCATTCTTGTGTAGTATGTGATAGAAATTTCCAGTAGCATACGTGCTCACAAGATTTGACTTTTCGGGCAGGATTCTCTATAGAGCAAATCACATCTTAGTCATAGCCTGATTCTTCATAATCTCTTATCGGTTTTGTTTTAATCAATAGATGTGAACTCCACTCAAATTCCATTTCAAGAACAACCGAAAAGGAGGACTTGTTCTTGTGCTGTTATCAGAATCTTAGATAGAATATCATTTGAGTTTTGATCCCTATGGAGGTTGACATGCACAAATTAAGGATCTATCTTCACTTCCTTTAATTGTTTCTGATATCTGACATTCAAGTTGAACTAGGCTGCAAGAACCTAACCGACATCATTACTCAATAGTGATCCTCACTTCATCCTCTAGTGGCATGACTAGGTCTAGATACTAGGACAAAAGTGCACTTCGCGAACATTTTGTTTTTGGTAGATAAAAAATAATGTTCGCGAAGTGAACTTTTGTCCTAGTATCTAGACCTGGGTATTTGGGGGGAGGAAATGAAAGTGGAAAGATTTGTGCCTAAAACCTTGTCCCATATCTGTATTAACATGAATGAACACTGAATATTGGTGTTCTGATTTCTTTTTAATAATTCAACATGTCAAATTTCCACATTTTGTCCTCAAACAACAATCTCTTTACCTAAAAGGGTAATCTGTTGCTATAAGAGCTCACACTATGGGTGGGGTCAGGGAAGGGCCCATATGGGCTCGACAATCCCTTTATCTCAATTTAACAATTGCCTTATGTTCTTGCTTATTCTCTTACTGTTTTAGGATTATCATTTTGGGAATAAGGCTTTTTTTGTTGTAACAATATGTAGTTGTTCAAGATATAAGATCAGATCAGAGATTAAGATATGCCCCGTATGGAATTGGAATTTGGCATTGCTTTAACTGTTACAAGGACCTAAATCACTGTTATCGCTTTCCCAATCCACCATTTACTGCAAAACTAGCAAGTGAGACATTAATCCATAGGATCTCATAGTTTTTAGAAATCTATTATTGCATTTAAACAGTATATGATGCAAGAAAATGCAATAAAAGTGTGACCAAATGTTAGAAGAGAACTCAACTCTCAAAGTCGAAAACATTGTCAGCTATGGTGTTCTCCGCCTTCCTCGACTGCAGACTAAAAAAAAAATCAACCCGGTGCTGCAAGAGTTCCCACTATGCATGAGGTTCAGGGAACGGCTGGGCCCACATGTGCTTAATATAGACTATCTTTCCTAGCATTTAATGTGACTGCTTTCGAGGCTTGAACCTGTGACCTTCAAGTCAAATGGAAATGGTTGCTAAAAGTAGTGTGACATGTCTCCCTCCGTTTCTGTGTATGTGTGGCCAAAGGCTACGGTAGCAGATGGGATTCAATCTATGAGAAAATGATGGTTGGAGTTCTTATGATTAAATCTAGGGAGAATCTTAAGTTTTTTTTTTTAATTTTTTCTGTTCTTTTTTTCTTTCTAGCTACTCTATGAATAAATTCAATGATCACTTTTTGTGAGTGGGGCTTTCTGTTGTGCAAAGCAAACCACATTTGATCCTATCATTTTCCCGAATGAATTATTTTAATGGCCACTCAGATATGGTTTCAAGAACAATCGAAAAGGACTTGTTCCTGCTTTTTGATCCGATCTGAATATTTGATAAATCGTATATATTGCATGCAGATGAGAATATTGTAAATAGGTTTAGTTGATATGCTTTGATTCTTTATTCCTTATCCATAAGGGTTGACTCTACCCCTGAGAGCCAAACTCACCCTTTCCTTCCCTCCCTCCCTCTCTCTCTCTCTCTCTCTCTCACACACACACACACACACAACAGCGAGATTTTGAGATCTATAAAATGGGTTTTTAGCCTGTACTTCTGAACATTAAGGCAAAAAAAGAGTTTGTAGTATATCAAGGCACTTGCTGTTACCTCTCCCTCAAGGGCTTCTTGCCTGCTCTTCATTTCTTGCAGTCTGACATGCATTAGAATGTGGCTGTCAAGAAGCCTGAGATGGAGAGATAAGAGGTTGTGTCTTGTTCAAAGAAATTTTGTCTGAATCCTACGGAGTATTTACCATGATAGCTTTTGTGCTCTCTCCCTCAAAGACTTCTGGCAAATGCTGAGGCCTGAGGTCTTTGGGGGAAAGAAAGTAAAAATGTCATGATTTTCTGCTCTCAAGAACATTGCCATTTTGCTTATAAATCACGGTCTTCTGTTTCCCAAAGGTAAATTATTCAAAATTATTGCTAGCTAGTTGCCTCGTTCTTTATATTCCACCTGCAGATACCTTATTCTATTGGCATACTCATGGGGACAAATGATAAGCAAACTTTTTTCCTGAATTCCCTGCAATTTAGAACGTAGTGAACATCATGTCAGTGGAAGAAGCTCTATACTTTTAATCATTTGTTGGCTCGTTATGTACATTCATTATCATTTTAATCCCTTTTTTTCACTTTATGTAAATTTTTACCCATGTTAAAGTAAGGAAGATATAGATGTAAATTTGCAGATCCATATTATCATGCTTTGACGTGTTGTATCTAGATTTACAGTAATCAAGAGCTAATTGAGCTTGTTCTGGTTTTTTTTCACTGATCCAACATGATCCTAGACATTTTTTTCCATATTCAGTATCCATTTTCATTCAGATGTGAAGACTGATTATTAGCGTTCAGCTGGTTTCTGCTTAACAAGTCAACATGATCTCGAGCCAAATATCCATATGTGATTCCCATATCGTTACCTCAAGGCAACAATTGTTTACAACTTGTAGCAAGATGCCAGCCATTATGTAAAAGATATAACATGATCTTACTGTATAAAATTTCTGATGATATATATAAAGATTATTGATAGCAACTTCCAAAGCAAAGTTAATACATCCAACCGCAATTACATGTGTGCTTCAGATGCTGGTCGTGTGCCCATTTAAAGTATACTCAAGAACGTGAAATCTTTAACCTAAGCTCTTGTCAACATGCGCGTTTCATGGATAATTTGGAAATGCAGTTTAATTCTCATGATCAGACAGAGATAACTATACAACTATATGAACGGATAATTCTACTCATTGTCGAATAATATCGTTAAGATTATAATACAGATTTATATATACATATACATATACATATATATTTATATATATACACTAACTATACCCTGGCCGTTGGACATATGGACAAGTAGAGACTGGGAAAACTTGAAAGGCGGCGGCTAGGCCTTCAAGCATTGCTGTCACAGCTCACAAGGAGCAGAAATGGATAAGATAGGATAGAGAGATGCCTACATTGGATGCTTTATTCCCACTGCCTGTCCTTAATGAGTAAATTCTTTTGTGAGTTCAGATTAGGATTACCTTTTTAGATATAAAGAGATTTTGATTTTTGCCACTAATGTCTAATACCAAAGACAGTAGGCCTCACTGTGTGAACCTTCTGTTTCTCGCTGAGCTGATTGTGTGTGGTCTTTCAGTTTTGTAATTTTTAACGCTCCCTCCGTCCCTAAATGAATGTCCAAATCATTTTTAAGGGACACTCTGAAAATGTGTGTCGTTTATACATTTTAATGGAAAAGATGCATAAATATTCTTGTTATCCACTTTCTAAACATTTAATTTTCCGATAATAAAATAAATAGTGAATTTTTTTTGGTAAAAAAACATTCAAAGACAAATAGGAAATACATGAAGTACCTTCCTGAAGGCCATGGACAACGAATAATGAATGAAAAAGAAAAGAAGAATAATTATCCATAAGAAACTATTACACCAGAGTTTCGTAGTCCAAAATATTTCTGCTGGACAAGGAAACATAAACTGGCCTCAATTCATGCTTGCGGCTGCACCATTTTCCGCCATTTTTACTGCATTTCAGTCTGCAAAATAATATGTACAATTTGGCGATTATCCTACCTGGGGAACTCAACTTTGGGAGTTCATGGTGAAACTCTAGCAAAAGTTCATTTGAAATTTCTTTTCCAATTGTTGTTTCTACAACATTATTTCATTTCAGTACCGACTTTGAGATCTTTGTAGGTTTTTCCTTGGTTGCATTAACTTTATATTGTTGTCAGTATTTTTCTATCTCAGAAATTGGCTTCAGAATAGCCCGATACATATATATATATACACACACATGTATGGTGATGCCGGATAATTGCCGGAGAGAAAGAATTATGATAAACGGAGGTAGAAATGATAACAAGGCTCACCACTCCAATTGGAGATACAGAGCTAGACACTCACCACTCGTCGGAATCCACCTACGAGATACAGAGTGATTAGTTCACCACTCAATGGACAAATCCACGGAGATACAGAACTGAAGAAAAAGGGCTCAAAGCACACTTTTATTAATTATTACTCAAAATCAGCTTCCCTCCCATCAACATCCATATAGGGGTATTTATAGTTCACTTGGAACATCCTTCCAAGATAGGAAAATTGATAAAATACTAAGGGGAATGAATTACTAAATATTATTTAAGGATAAGATAAAATAGAAAGATCAAAAGACAAAGAAAACCATCAAACTTCAGCAGATTCTGATGAATCAGGCCTCATGCGCAGCACTCGGACAACTGACCATAACTTTGTGTAGAAAGCATGAAACGATGAACCGAAAAGAGCCTTCGAAACTAGACATCCAGAGCTTTCCATACATATGTCACACATAATTTTCCTCCTTCTGGATCAATACAGTTTTGAGGTTGAAGTTGACCCAAATCTGTGGACTGTTGCTCTTCAAAACCCTTGTCTGAACCTTCTGGATTATTATCTGCATCACATACCCTTGACACTTGAAGCATTTCCTCGAGCTTGTAGTAGAGGAACTAACGGTCTGCTTATTATTTTTAAGAGGGGTGTTTTGTTGAGTACTTGTTGCAGCCTTAGGCTTCATTGTAGTAGTACTTCCTCTATTAAAAGAACCCTCCTTGTTGTAAGAACGAAACGATCCTCCACGTGTCTCCTTTTGTTGTTTCTCAACCTTCACTGCGAGTTTGCACACATCAGAGAGAGTCCAGTAAGGTTGCAGCTGAACCACATTACTGATCTCGGCATTTAGCCCCCCAAGATAACGTGCAATAGTCTGCTCTTCAGATTCAACCACATCACATTTGATCATGAGATGATCAAATTGCGACGTGTATTCCTCCACTGATTGACCATTTTGCTTCAGACTGTGTAACTTCAGAAAAGAATCTTGTCGATAATTTTCTGGAAAAAATCTCCTTTTAAGTTCTCTCTTCATCTTCTCCCATGAGCGAATGGGACGCCTACCTTCACGAGCTCGCTGTCGTTTCACATTTTCCCACCACAAGCCTGCATATTTTCGAAGCTTTAAGGCAACAAGCTTCACTTTTCGATCGTCTGAGATCTCCTTGAAATCAAAGACCCTCTCAACTGTATGAAGCCAGTCAAGGAACTCATCAGGCTCCATCTTTCCTTCAAATTCAGGAATATCTACCTTAAAATCGACATCCCGTCCATTATATCTTCGAGCTCGGCGATTGCCACGAGACGATCTGCTGTCACTTGAACCGGACGAATGATAAAAAGGATTCTCTCCCCTATCATCGTCACTGCTGCGATTATCCACCTCGACATCCTCTTGAACTTGTTCATCTTCCACAGGTTGAAGACGTTCAAGTTGTTGCTGAAGTTGCTGCACTTGCCTCCGAAGTTCGTCCATCTCAACATCTCGGAGATCTCTTTAACGAGGAGCTGCATTGGTAGCCTTCGGTTGACGAGGAGGAGGCATGATCTGACCCAACGCTCTGATACCAAACTTGATGCCGGATAATTGCCGGAGAGAAAGAATTATGATAAACGGAGGTAGAAATGATAACAAGGCTCACCACTCCAATTGGAGATACAGAGCTAGACACTCACCACTCGTCGGAATCCACCTACGAGATACAGAGTGATTAGTTCACCACTCAATGGACAAATCCACAGAGATACAGAACTGAAGAAAAAGGGCTCAAAGCACACTTTTATTAATTATTACTCAAAATCAGCTTCCCTCCCATCAACATCCATATAGGGGTATTTATAGCTCACTTGGAACATCCTTCCAAGATAGGAAAATTGATAAAATACTAAGGGGAATGAATTACTAAATATTATTCAAAGAAAACCATCAAACTTCAGCAGATTCTGATGAATCAGGCCTCATGCGCAGCACTCGGACAACTGACCATAACTTTGTGTAGAAAGCATGAAACGATGAACCGAAAAGAGCCTTCGAAACTAGACATCCAGAGCTTTCCATACATATGTCACACATAATTTTCCTCCTTCTGGATCAATACAGTTTTGAGGTTGAAGTTGACCCAAATCTGTGGACTGTTGCTCTTCAAAACCCTTGTCTGAACCTTCTGGATTATTATCTGCATCATATGGAGTATATATAATTTTTTACTAAATATTCATTAAGAAAGATGAGTGAGAGACACTACTAGAAACTGACTGATTACCGACGAAATATTACAGATGGACAAACAGCAAATACCGACGGATTTTTAATTTACACTTGCCGGGAATTTCTTTACAAAATTAACATTTTAATCCGTCGGTAAATCTTAAATTTCCGTCGGTATTATTTCTATGTTACATTTAAAAGTTATACATTGATTCTATTATCTTTTTATTTGTATATATATTGATATATTGTTTTTTAATTAATATCTTAATAGGTTTGTACATGGTGCTTGTCGAGACCCAGCTCGATGGTTTGGAGAAATTTTCAATTGCTATACTTTTGAGGAATTTTATCCCACACCAAAAACGATATCAAAAGATGTGTACGGTATCTGGTATAGCCAGTTTCGGGTAAAATTACTTAATTCTCTTTCCTTTTCTATTGATTTCAAGAAGTATGCATCAAGTCAGTTTGACTTACCCATGTAGAACCTTCCTGACCCCCCTACACACACACACACACACAAAAGATTTGGACTCCAACCACAGGTATACATGTAGCAACATCAGATCAATATTCCCTGAACTGAAGTTATTCATTTTACTGTTAAACCCTGTTGGTTAAGCTCTGGCCTGCTTTCTCTTTGAATGGTACTAGCAGGCCCGTCCCGGAAATTATAGGGGCCCTGTGCGAAATGTGAAAATTGGGCCATAATATTTTAAAAAAAATCTTTTTTACCGTTGCAATTCAGTCAATTGACGGAAGCGAGGAGTCAGGAGTGATTGTCGCTTGATTTTCGCCGTCATCTCCTAAGTCAATTTTCTCCGCCAGCCGTGATACAGTATTACGTTGATATTATTAATTTTTTTTTTTAGAGAAGATATAAACCTAATGGCCCAATCTAAAATGGGGCCCTCTCAGATTTGGGGGCCTGTGCGGAAGAACCGAATTTGCCATGTCTAAGCCGGGCCTAGGTACTAGGCATGCGAAGCAATGTTACAGGTAAATTTGAAACTTCGTGCCCACATACCTCACAATTTTTGTTTCCTTTCATGCTAAACCACTTAACTTCGCAGTCCTTATGTATAAGCTTGAGGGCACCTTTGTTGTGAATTTGGCGATACTCCGTTGCAATCAAGATAAAGAAATCAACACACCCACACGTACAAGAAAGAAACAATCACACACAAGAACACAAGAGTTGTTTACCCGGTTCATTCACCAACTCGTGAACTACATCCGGGGGCAATTGCCAAGCCAATATGTATTCTAATATGTTGCTACAACTCACAAATCTGTTCTAGGCCGTCACTATGCTTATATAGTAATACAAGAAAACCCTAAATCAATATTAAGAAGAGTTCTAATCAAAATAGGAAACAAATCTGCTGCAGAAAATTCCCACCCGACACATGGGCGGTCGCCCACCACAACATGGGCGGTCGCCCAAGATGAATAATCCACGAGCCAAACTTTTCTGTCCTCCTGGGCGGTCGCCCAACACCCCCTGGGCGGTCGCCCATCACCCCAGAAAGTCCTCCCCGATTTTCCTTCTTGATTTCAGCAACTCCTCCGACTTAGACTCCTTTTTCCTCATAGTTTAGGACTCCAATCCCAACAATCTCCCACCGGAGACTAAACTAACAAGCATAGAAACACCCATCAACTCCCACCACGGAGTAATGACCTTCGAACACATTTCCCCTCATCCATATTGGCTTGACACTACCTCTCCTCTCCTCAAGTACTAAGGCGAGTTGAAACCAAGCGACGTTTCAACCTCTCCGTGTTAGATCGTTCTTGCCTCCCCAAATCAGCTTCTACCTTGATTTCTCCCCGCAAGTCTAACTTCGCCTTCTCCCTCCAGACCCACCTTCCTCGCAATGCTTCCCCTTGAAACTTGGACACACCTTGTTTCTTGCATCGTCTGCTCTTGGTCTGAAACTGTTCTCTGTTAGGGCCCTTGGACTTCCACACCACGTTGATCAACTTTGAGTCCCCCCCAACATACCGTTTCTTGATGTCTCCCCTTTTCACACCAACAGGCCAATTCTTTAGCCTCTTGCTCCCACCGGAACGAACATCGACATTGTAGGTAGAGTACAACATCTTCCCCTTAACCCCACGAGCCAACACCTTAGCCCCTTTTGTGACTTCCCAAGACCCACCAATGAAAGAAACACCATACCCTTCACTGTCAAGTTGTCCCACATAAATCACCCTTCTCCTCAAATCCGGAACATGCATCACATTGTGTAGTTGTAAAACAGCCCCGTTAGGTGTCTTCATCATCACATCCCCCTTACCTTTGATCTTCAATGGTTGACCATCACCAAGATAGAGAACCCCAAAATCTCCAGTTTTGTACCGCTTCATTGATCCTGCATCCCCACTAGCATGACAAGAAGCTCCAGAATCCAACACCCAATCTTCACCCGACTGCTCCTCCCCTAGGATTAATACATCACCACCATCATCCACCACGTTAGCACCACCATCTTTTCCCGGACAGTCATAACTGATATGACCTAATTCGCCACAGTTGTAGCACTTGACCTTTTCCCCTTTTTAGGTCTTCCCCTATTTCTCTCCACCCTAAGTGCAGCCCCATCTACGGATGATTCTCCCCTTTTCTCTTTCCTTCGCAACTCCTCTTGAAGGATGAGATCTCTAACTTCCGTATACACCAATGCTGTTTTCGACGTACTAATCGTTGTGACAGTAACCTCCCAACTATCAGGCAATGACTTTAGTAGAAAACAAGCTAGCACTTCATCGGAGAAAGTAATATCAACACTTTTCAATTGGTCCACCATACCTTTGAAATTGCCGATATGACTTGCCGCTGTCTGCCCCTCTCGACATCTTCGCATTCGCAAACCTCTTTATCAAATGCACCTTATTGATATTCGACGGCTTCTCATACATGTCTGACAGCGTTTGTAGCAACTCCACCGTTGTCTTGGCCTCCATAGCATTCCGTGCAACGTCGTCGGTTAGGGCACTCCTTACCACTCCTAACGCCTTTCGATCCAACGTCTCCTAATCCCCTTGTGACATGCCTTCGGGCTTCTCCTTCAAGGGTCTATGAAGATCCTTACAATAAAGGTAGTCTTCAATCCTTGTCTTCCAAAACGTGAAATTCACACCGTTGAATTTCTCGATTGAGTTCTTCATCTTGACTGCTTCACCAAAATCCCCAAGAACGCGATTCAAAATTAATCAACTAATGAAAAGATTTTGAATCCTCCGAACCAAAGCTCTGATACCAGTTGTTGTGAATTTGGCGATACTCCGTTGCAATCAAGATAAGGAAATCAACACACCCACACGTACAAGAAAGAAACAATCACACACAAGAACACAAGAGTTGTTTACCCGGTTCATTCACCAACTCGTGAACTACGTCCGGGGGCAATTGCCAAGCCAATATGTATTCTAATATGTTGCTACAACTCACAAATCTGTTCTAGGCCATCACTATGCTTATATAGTAATACAAGGAAATCCTAAATCAATATTAAGAAGAGTTCTAATCAAAATAGGAAACAAATCTGCTGCAGAAAATTCCCACCCGACACATGGGCGGTCGCCCACCACAACATGGGCGGTCGCCCAAGATGAATAATCCACGAGCCAAACTTTTCTGTCCTCCTGGGCGGTCGCCCAACACCCCCTGGGCGGTCGCCCATCACCCCAGAAAGTCCTCCCCGATTTTCCTTCTTGATTTCAGCAACTCCTCCGACTTAGACTCCTTTTTCCTCATAGTTTAGGACTCCAATCCCAACAACCTTTGCAGCTGCATTCCATCTTGAGTGTGTTTTCTTCTTCACATGCCTCTAAGCAAATCCTACAAACTGCTTCCTCTTCAAGAATCTCTTCATCATTATTTTCCGCTTCAGCAGGAGTTATTTGATCTGTCGCCATGAAGATTATAAAAGAAAATAAATAAGCTTGCAACATTGCTAAAAAAGATAGTCCCATTTCCAAAATTGTTGCATGTCTTTGATTCCAATCCCCTCTACTGATCTGAAATTGGAATCTACAATGCATGTTTTTTATTCCAAAAATATACTCTATTTGATTCATATATTATTATTATTTGATGAAATTTTGAATTTATAATTTTTTTATATGTTAAGAAAAAGAAACATGGAGATAAGGCTGATGCAGCTGCTATGTTTATTGCTACGCATACTGCGGAGGCTCCTGATGGCTCAGGGCCAAAATGGATTAACCCTTATTACCAGGGCCTTTATGTAAGTGTTAATAGTATTTTCTATTAGTAAATTATAAATTATTTAGTTAAAGAAACATTGTTTTCTACCATATTGGATAATGTTTTTTTTTTCGAGGAAGAGTATGAGAAACGTGCTCGTGAGGAGGCTATTGAAGAAGGAAGTATGGATCCTGAGAGCACCGAGCGGCCCGCATTTCGTGAAAAACTTTGGAAGGCCATTGTCCTTGAAGACAAAAAACCAAAGGGAGATCGCTTGCCTGGATTCGGACCACATGGTGCTGGGTTTTTTGACATGCCATTAAGCAGCCATACTACACAATGCTTTTCTTCTTCCATTAGTCAGAATGTGGATCAAGAGACATTCGATGCTCGGGTTCAGAAAGAGGTACAAAGGCAAGTGGAGATTGAGCGTCAAGAGCGAGAAGTTTCATATCGCCAATTGGAAAGCAAATTTGAGGAACGTCTTCGGCAAGAGCGAGAAGTTGCGCAAAGACAGTTTGAGGAGCGCATGCAACAAGTAATGGCAACCATTAATTTGCAACAACAACAACCTACTAGCGGTAATGCCTCTGCCTCATCAGTCGGTCAATACCTTGATTTGGATGTGGTCGTGGCACTAGTAGGCGAAGTGGTGGTGGGGGTCATGGTCATTAAACTTGTGTTTTATTTGGCTTGTAATCAAACTTATTTAGTTTTATGTTGTTTTTTAGAATTTGGTGAATGTTGAATTTGTTTTTTCATGTTTTTGGTGAATGTTTAAATGAGTTGTATCTAAATGTTGGTATTTTGTTATTTGCAGGTGGCTTTCTAAATAATTCAATTTTTTTTTAAATTCTGTACAATTTACCGATGGACTGTTCTGTCGGTAAATTGTTTCAAAAACTAATAATATTGTTACCGACGGAAGAGTCCATCGGAAATTCTGCATTAATTATCGACGAAAATGTCCGTCGGTAATTTTTCAAAAACTAATAATATCGTTACCGACGGAAGAGTCCATCGGAAATTTTGCATTAATTACCGATGGAAATGTCCGTTGATAAAATCTGATTTATTTACCGACGGATTATTCCATCGGTAATTTCGGATAACGCCGGTCATCGGCCGACGGGATTCCTTTACCGACGGACAATTTCCGACAATATATTAGTGTTTTCCGACAGACGGTCCGTCAAAATTACCGACGGAAATTTTCGTCGGTATTACCAACAAAAAATGACCGATGGACTCCGACGGATCGCGTCCGTCGGTAAATATGTATTACCGACGGAATTACATATATACCGACGGATTTTTCCGTCGGTAATCAGTCAGTTTCTAGTAGTGAGGGAAGAGTACAAACTTTCTTCAGTCTTCATAGAAATGTGAAATGATCATAAATGTGATTCTTCTCTTTAGAGGCGGCGGGTGATTCAAGTGGGGGAGATCTTCCATGTCGACTCTACTAATTAACGACACGTCATGTAGAATATGTGCATAGGAAAGATTGATTCTTATATTTCCTTCTTTTCATCTCAACATATATACAGTTATACATAATTTGGATGAGTAGGGAGATGTTGTAAGATCACAAATCCCATGCATATCATATACTGTATATAAAGTAACAATGATAATGATATTCCAATATAAGATAAGGTTTGAGATGTTTTTATTCTTCTCTCTGTGTGTATGTATGTGCGTGAGTGGGGGTTAACTTTGTCCCTCAAGTATTGATGCCCACAAACAACTCACTGTCCCTGTAGTGTGTGTGTGTGTGTGCGCGCACGCGCGCGATCTATAAGAGAGGTCTAATTAAAACAGAGATAAATAATCAGCCTACAAAAAACTTTCAAAGACAGGTGGCTTGTTAACTCTCCCTAAAGGGCTCCTAGCTTGCTAACTGCCTCATGCATGCAAGCTTGAATACGAGTATTTCAGGGTAGGAGCAGTTGAGGGAGAACTAAGAGGCATGTTTCTAGTTCTTATTTTATAAATTTGCCATGATAAACTTTTGCTATCTCTCCCTCAGAGGCTTCAGTCGTGCATGCACTGTATTTAATGAGCAAAATTATAAGCGCGCCTGAGGTCTCTGTGGGACAGATAGTAACATTTTATCATGATTATCCAAAAGCGAACATTTATTCCTTGGTGATCTACTACTTTGTTGAATCATGCAATCACAATCTACCATGTTCATCATCTGCTTAAGGTAACAAATCTATTGCCATTTGGATAGAATATTAAAAGTTGTGTAATGGTTTTTCTCATACTGTGAAGGAGGCATGTCAGTGGAAGCTCTATACGCTGAATGATTTGTTGATTCTTTCTGTAAATTTATTGATGTTTTAATCCTAGTTTTTCTCATACTGTGAAGGAGGCATGTCTCCTCTTTTTTTTCTTTTTTTAATTTACGCCTATATTATTTAAGATTTTTTTTATGCATACAAAGTCAGAAGATTCAGATATAATTTCACAATTTCATTATATCATGCTTTGACCTGTTATATCCAGATATACAGGAATCGAGAGCAGTTTGTGTGTTCTGGTTTCTGTTCACTGATCTGACATGATCTCGAGGCAAGTTTTCCTTGTTCAGACCCCATTTTCATTCAGATACGAAGATTACCTTCACAATATACTCCAACATCAATGATATTTGGTCCCAGCAGTCTGTCTTTTTCTTCATAATCTGGGTATTATGATCCATAAAAATGGTTTTGGTTTGTTCTTACAACTTCACTAGCAAATTGCAGCCATTATGAAAAGACTTAGAAAGATCTTCTTGTAATAAATATTCTGAACACACACACACACAAATTACTGAAAGCAACTTCCGAAGCAATTATACTGTGCTCCTTCAGAGGCTGCCCACGTGCCTATTTCAAGTAGACGCAAGAACGTGAAATCTTTAATCTAAACTCCTTGTCACAAGGACCTGAAATGGATAAGCAGATAGGTTCAGATACCTTTATTCGCAATGCCTGTCCTTAAAAGGTCAATTCTTTTGTGAACTCAGATTAGGAAGAAGACCTTTTTGTTGGGTTTCCGAGGGTCCATGCGCAGCGGAATAAGCAATAACTCGAAAAACCCCAAGCCCTAGAATCCATTCTAGATGAATAATTAAGAAAGATGAAATAGAAATACCAACCTTGAATGCTTTTGCCTTTGATAAACTTGACCCAACTCCAGATTGAACGACCTTGTTAATCCTTGATGAACGAACTGTTGGAAAAATAATGTGTTTTGAAGGAAATTAATGGTTTAATTTCTAAAGGGTAATTTTGTCAAATTACTCAAGTGGGTTTGTGGTTGTGAAATAAAATATTTAATTGTCCAAAATGGCTTTTGGATATATTAAATATATTGGTTTTGATTTTTAGTGGGGTGCTCGGCCGAGCAGAGTGTTAACTCGGCCGAGCACAGCATGGCAGAAAATAAAGTTTCTGGAAAAGCCATGCTCGGCCGAGGCATATGTCTTGCTCGGCCGAGCAGAGCCTTGCTCGGCCGAGCAGGCTATAAGACTCGGCCGAGCAGATCCTCGGCAGAAATTTAACAGCCAATATTAAATGCAGAAAACTGAAATGAAAATCATTATGGCTAATGATTTTGGTTTGATGGTGGTTTAATATTCGTAATAAAGTTGTTTATTACATTTTATTACTTAATTAAATCATTGATTTTCAGTTTTTTCTTGGTTGGTTTGAAATCTTTAAATAGTTGTTTGTTAACAACATTTGAGATAACTTTTACAAACAACTTGAAAAAACCCAACAGAGAAAAAGCACTTGATTTTTCTGAATTCCTCCTCCATATTCTTTGGTGCATATTGTTATCATCTTCCTTGGCCTCCTCTATTGCATATACAAAGAAGAGGTGATCTAGTCCAAGCGCAATTCAACTCGCCGGGAACTTAGGTGCAAAGTGCCCCCGGTCCGCACGTTCTATCCTGGGAGACAAGCGATCCAAGAAAAACTCAAGCACACTCGGTGAGGGATCGAATATGTCTTAAGGAGACAGTGATTTCATTGGGCTCGTGCAGCAAATTCAAGAACTTCTCCTTTTTATTTTTCTGTTTTTTATCAATTTATTGTGTATTATTTTCTGTAATTGTACTCCATTGTGCTACAATCTTAAGACATATCCTAATCGAGGAGTGTCGATTACGCTTGAAAAACAGAAATTTAACTTGGTTGTTGTGTTTCAGATGGCGACGAACAACAACAACGTGGAGACCCAAGTTGGACCCCAAGTGGAACCCCAAACTAATTCCCAAACTGGAAATGGAAGTGGCTCTAAGACTGTGATCAATCCTCATACAATTCATATCCCGACCCCTCATGCGGAAAAACCCGAGAAGTTTGTTGGCCACGACTTTAAGCGTTGGCAACAAAAGATGCTTTTCTACCTCACTACCTTGCACTTGGCAAGATATCTGAAAGAAGATATGCCAAAGGTGAGTGAAGGAGAAACCGATGTTACAACCTTGGCTGCGGTTGAAACATGGAAGCATGGGGAGTACTTGTGCAGAAATTACGTCCTCAATTCGCTTTCAGATTCTCTCTATAACGTGTTGGACCACAAATATAAAATTGAGGATGCAGGAACAAAGAAGTTCATTGTTGCCCGTTTCCTTGATTTTAAGATGGTGGACAACAAGAGTGTGAAATCTCAAGTGGATGAGTTTCAAACTATCTTGCACGAGATTCATGCCGAAGGTATGGTTATAAGTGAAAGCTTCCAAGTGGCTGCAATCATTGAAAAATTGCCTCCATCTTGGAATGATTTCAAGAACTACCTTAAGCATAAGCGAAAGGAAATGGATGTGGAAGGAATTATCCTTCGATTGAGTATTGAAGAGAACAATAGAGTTGCTGAAACCAAGTTTGTTTCTAGTGTGGCTAAGGCCAATGTGGTGGAGCATGGTGAAAGCTCCAAAGGGAAACGGTTTGGAAAGGGAAAAGGGAAGGTTGTGACAACTTCCAAGAATTCCCACTTGGGACCAAAAGGTGGTGTTTCCAAGAAGAAGTTCGAAGGAACTTGTTATAATTGTGGCGGTCAAGGCCACAAGGCTCATGCTTGCAAGTTGCCTAAGAAGGCTCGTGAGGCCAACATGGTGGAAGGCATTGCTAGAGACGTGTCCGAAATACACCTCGCAGCTGTGATTTCCGAGGTGAATTTGGTGGGTTCAAACCCAAATCAATGGTGGATTGACACCGGCGCTACTAGACATGTGTGCTCCAATAGAGACATGTTTAGTGATTTTGTTGCTAAGGATGGCGAGAAGCTATTCATGGGGAATTCATCCACCTCCGAGATCAAAGGAGAAGGAAAAGTGGTTTTGAAGATGACATTCGGGAAGGAGTTGACTCTCAACAACGTGCTTTATGTGCCCGATATCCGGAAGAACTTGGTGTCCGGATCGCTTTTGATAAAGCATGGATTTCGTATTGTGTTTGAGTCCAATGTAGTCACTTTCTCTAAGAGTGGTATGTTTGTAGGCAAAGGTTATGTCAATGATGGACTGTTTAAGCTAAGTGTAATGGTTGTGAAAGCGAAAGCTAATGAAATGAATATCTCTTCTGTTTACTTGCTTGAGTCATCTAATTTGTGGCATGGTAGACTTGGTCATGTTAATTTTGATTCTATACGTCGTTTGACAAAAGCAAATTCTATTCCAAAGTTTAAAGTTGATTGTAAACAAAAATGTGAAATTTGTGTAGAAGCAAAATTAACAAGAAAGTCATTCCCATCCGTTGAAAGACATAGTGAACCACTTGAATTGGTTCACACGGACTTATGTGACTTTAAATCAACACAATCAAAGGGCGGCAATAAGTACTTCATGACTTTTGTAGATGATGGCACAAATTATTGCTATGTGTATCTTCTAAAAAGTAAAGATGAAGCTATAGAGAAGTTTACTCTATATAAAAATGAAGTTGAGAATCAATTAAACCGGAAAATTAAGGTGCTAAAAAGTGATAAAGGTGGTGAATATGAATCTCCATTTGAAGCAATTTGTGCTCAAAGTGGAATTAAACATATTACCTCGGCACCTTATACACCCCAACAAAACGGTGTTGCCGAAAGGAAAAATCGGACATTGAAAGAAATGATGAATGCCATGTTATTGAGTTCGGGATTACCGGATAACATGTGGGGGGAAGCCGTGTTGTCGGCTAACTACGTGTTAAACAAAATACCCCGAAAGAAACAAGACAAAACTCCTTATGAACTATGGCATGGAAGAATGCCAAGTTATAAACACTTGAAAGTGTGGGGGTGTCTTGCAAAGGTAGCCATACCTCCTCCTAAAAAGGTGAAAATTGGACCAAAAACTGTTGATTGCATATTCATTGGATATGCACATAACAGGAGTGCTTATAGATTTCTTGTGTATGAGTCGAAAATTGATGCTATACACAAAAATACTATAATGGAATCTGTGAACGTATCGTTCTTTGAGAATATATTCCCGTGTAAGTCAAGAAATGAGGCAAGCTCATCGACTAGGGTAATAGATTCAATAGAAGATGAACATGTTCAAGATGAAAGAGAAGAAGAAGAGGTAGAACCTCGACGGAGCAAAAGAGCTAGGATTGAAAAATCCTATGGTCCGGACTTTCTAACCTATATGGTAGAAAGCGAACCACAAAG
Organism: Adenophora triphylla var. japonica; assembly: GCA_022495995.1. Classification (NCBI taxonomy): domain Eukaryota; kingdom Viridiplantae; phylum Streptophyta; class Magnoliopsida; order Asterales; family Campanulaceae; genus Adenophora; species Adenophora triphylla. The sequence continues at coordinate 156,356 of JAFEMH010004424.1, forward strand.
TTACAAAGAAGCCATTAGCTCTTCGGAAGGACCTTTGTGGAAGGAAGCAATTAAAAGTGAAATTGATTCCATTTTGCAAAATCACACATGGGAACTAGTGGACCTTCCTCCGGGAAGTAAAACACTAGGATATAGGTGGATTTTCAAAAGAAAAATGAAAGCGGACGGAACAATTGATAAGTACAAGGCCCGACTTGTAATTAAAGGTTACGTACGCAAAGAAGGCCTAGACTATTTTGACACCTATTCTCCTCGTTACGAGAATAACGTCAATAAGAGTTGTACTTGCAATTGCCGCATTGAGAAATCTTGAAATACATCAAATGGATGTAAAAACAGCCTTTCTAAATGGAGATTTAGAAGAGGAGATTTACATGGAACAACCCGAGGGATTTGTTGCACATGGACAAGAAAAGAAGGTGTGCAAATTAGTAAAGTCATTGTATGGCTTGAAACAAGCACCAAAACAAAGTGGCATCGAAATTTGATAATGCTATGATGCAAAGTGGATTTAAGATAAATGAGTGTGACAAATGTGTCTATACTAAAACCACGGAAAATGGCTATGTCATTTTGTGTCTTTATGTAGACGACATGCTTATCATAGGGAGTTGTGATAAGATGATCAAATCCACGAAAGACATGTTGAATTCAAAATTTGACATGAAAGATATGGGACTTGCGGATGTAATCCTTGGAGTTAAAATTTCTAGAATATCCAACGGACTTGTGTTAAGTCAATCTCATTATGTGGATAAAATTCTTGAGAAATTTAGCAAGGATGACAATGGAATAGCGAGTACTCCAATCGACCCGAATCTTCATCTATCAAAGAATAGAGATGAACCGGTGTCTCAATTAGAGTATTCGAGAGTTATCGGAAGTCTAATGTACTTGATGAGTTGTACTAGGCCTGATATTGCTTACACCGTTAGCAAGTTAAGCCGGTATACAAGTAATCCCGGAACAAATCATTGGAAGGGTATAGTGAGAGTACTAAGGTATTTAAGATATACTCGTGATTTTGGACTACATTACACTAGACATCCAAATTTGTGATAGAAGGATATAGTGATGCTAATTAGATATCGATATCAAAGACTCAAGGTCTACAAGTGGATATTTATTCACATTAGCAAAAGTGCACTATATCATGGAAATCTTCTAAGCAGATCGTTATAGCCAGATCAACCATGGAATCTGAGTTTATAGCATTAGATAAATGTGGTGAAGAAGCCGAATGGCTACGCCAATTTCTAGAAGATATTCCAAGATGGGAAAAGCCCGTGCCCGCAATTAGTGTACATTGCGATAGCCAATCTGCGATTGGTAGGGCACAAAGTCATATGTATAATGGTAAGTCTAGACATATACGTCGAAGACATAATACCATTAAACAACTACTTGCAACTGGCACCATATCTATTGACTATGTGAGGTCAAAAGATAATTTGGCGGATCCGCTAACCAAAGGGTTAAGTAAAGAGATAGTTGCAAGGTTGACATTGGGAATGGGTTTAAAGCCTCTTGAGAAGTTGAACGAAAACCCAACCTAGTTGACTGGAGATCCCAAGATCTAGGTTCAAAGGGACAACCTAACTGTTAAAAGACTTGTAGCGTCACTGTGGGGGTCAACCCTATGCTCATTCCTTAAAGTGACATCCCGAGATGAATGAGGTTAAGCTTATGGCTTTTAATGATTCTTATGTGAAGTATGGTTACTTAAAAGAATCACCTATGTGAGAAAGAAGTAGAGGCCGCTTCGAGAAGAATTGTGTGAGGCTCAATTCTTAGACCTTCTCACGTAACTGTGCATTGTGATCCAAGGCCATGAATGGACACAGCTATGAGAGCTGAATTGTGTTAGGGCGATACCTGTGTAAAGTATATGATCGGCTACACAAAAAGCTAGCAGTTCAAGGACATCGTGTCTACTGATTAGCGAGTAGAGTAAATATGCTTTTACAAGGGAAGGTTCAAAGGGCAAACCCCTACCTATCCTATGCAGGTTTTCGACTGCCGGACTTTATCACCTATCCTCATGAATTTCCTTCATGTGGGGGATTGTTGGAAAAATAATGTGTTTTGAAGGAAATTAATGGTTTAATTTCTAAAGGGTAATTTTGTCAAATTACTCAAGTGGGTTTGTGGTTGTGAAATAAAATATTTAATTGTCCAAAATGGCTTTTGGATATATTAAATATATTGGTTTTGATTTTTATCGGGGTTCTCACGAGCAGAGTGTTAACTCGGCCGAGCACAAAGATGGCGTAAAATAAAGTTTCTGGAAAAGCCATGCTCGGCCGAGGCATATGTCTTGTTCGGCCGAGCAGAGCCTTGCTCGGCCGAGGTGCTATAAGACTCGGCCGAGCGCATCCCGGCGTAAATTTAATGTACCAATATTAAATGCAGAAAATCAAAATGAAAATCATTATGGCTAATGATTTTGGTTTGATGGTGGCTTAATATTCGTAATAAAGTTGTTTATTACATTTTATTACTTAATTAAATCATTGATTTTCGCTTTTTCTTGGTTGGTTTGAAATCTTTAAATAGTTGTTTGTTAACAACATTTGAGATAACTTTTACAAACAACTTGAAAAAACCCAACAGAGAAAAAGCACTTGATTTTTCTGAATTCCTCCTCCATATTCTTTGGTGCATATTGTTATCATCTTCCTTGGCCTCCTCTATTGCATATACAAAGAAGAGGTGATCTAGTCCAAGCGCAATTCAACTCGCCGGGAACTTAGGTGCAAAGTGCCCCCGGTCCACACGTTCTATCCTGGGAGACAAGCGATCCAAGAAAAACTCAAGCACACTCGGTGAGGGATCGAATATGTCTTAAGGAGACAGTGATTTCATTGGGCTCGTGCAGCAAATTCAAGAACTTCTCCTTTTTATTTTTCTGTTTTTTATCAATTTATTGTGTATTATTTTCTGTAATTGTACTCCATTGTGCTACACGAACGGGAATCACGAACCAAAGATCTTGACGAGCGAAGATCCTCTATGTGTATCCACGCGATGAACGAACCCTAGAACTCTTCTAGGAGGATTGCTAGATCCTATTGATTGAAACACCTTTCAATCAATGAAGAACAATGGATTTGGTGGTGTTTGATTCTCAATTCTCAATTGAAATCTCTCACTTTTGATGTTTCTCTCAAGCCAAAACGTTCTCTTGACGGCTAGGGCAACCAGGGGTGAGTATTTATACGTTATAAAACTTTTCCCTTCGTGAAAACCCTAGTTTTAAGTCAATTCCGCGTCGCCCAGCCGCCTGTGGACGAGTCGTCCCTGACACCCGGCCCTTCTGACCGGCGTCCCCCTTAAGGGGAATAGTTGGTTCTGGCCTAGGGACGAGTCATCCCCTGAGAACAAAAACTCCATATTCTTCATTTTTGACAATTCGTTCGATGCGTGTGACCCCATAGGACTATATTATGTTGGCAATGAGTTCGATCACATCGATCCTCATAAGACATGAGCGGACTCTAGCAAGCCATCATGCCTACCCAAATAATATAATATCAAGTTCGATTTCCTATATAGAACATATCACAATCCCATTGTCACACGATGTTATATTGAACATGAGTCATGGTCCACGTCAACTCATATTGTTCAATGCTTTCTCGTTACCAAGTAAATTGATTAATCGAATGATATTAATCACATTAATTCATTCGGGCATGGCCATGCACTACATCAATCTTACTTACGAGTGGCCTAGCAAACATCTCTCTTTACGAGGGACAATTTTCCATCTTGACTTATCATTCTTCCCAACAAGAATCATACCATGCCAATGATAGCCCTTATTGTCATCCGGTTAAGGACAACGTTAAACTATATCAAACATGATATTCATCGAGCGGAAGACGATGATAATCTCATGTCAAAGGATATCAATGATATGACTATATGAGATTTAATTATGACATTTGACCATGACATAAATCTCATAATGGGTCAAGTCCAATACCTTGTTCTCTAACAAGTACCCATGAATCTAATGTGCATCTCCATGCATATAATCATCACATGATTATCCATTAGACTTCATACTAGTGCTTCATAAGTACTAGGGACGCGATTATTATAACTAAACTGCAAACATATATAATAATCAAAGAAACATTCTCTTATATAAATGAACAATGACATTACATAAAGGTCTATCTCTATAGGCCTAGGGCACTAACACCTACAGTCTCCCACTTGCACTAGGCCCAATCATTCATGTATCTTATACCCATGGACCTAACATGACCATCATGTTTAGCTTGTGGCAAAGGCTTGGTGAGAGAGTCCGAAATGTTGTCATTCGTTGGTACCTTGCATATTTTAACGTCTTCCCTTTCACAGATTTCTCAAATGAGGTGGAAACGTCTTAGAATGTGTTTGGATCGTTGATGTGACCTTGGTTCTTTTGCTTGCACAAATGACACCACAATTGTCACAACAAAGTTCTACTGGATTAGTGATACTTGGAACAATTCCAAAACACTAATGAACTTTTGATCCAAACTGCCTTTTCTAGCTACATCATATGTTGCTAAAATTCGGCCTTAGTAGTAGAATTGGCTACGATTTTTTTCTGCTTGGAACTCTTCCAATAAAATCGCACCTCCAATAAGCATAAACACAAATCCTAATTGCGATTTTAATTAACTTTGTCAGTTTGGAAGTTAGCATCCGTGTAACCTTTACAACAAGATTAACTTCCAACCTTTCAAATACCAAGAACGTATCCTTAGTTCTTCTTAAGTACTTTAAGGATCGTTTTGACTGCCATCCAATGGTTCTCACTAGGATCAGATTGGTATCGACTCGTCATGCTCAAATCATACGAGACGTCGGGTCTAGTACAAATCATGGCATACATGACAGATCCAAATGTCGGAGCATATGGAACTTCATCCATTCTCTTTTGCTCATCAGTTGTCATGGGACACTGAGTCTCGCTAAGAGTAATACCATGACCCATTGACAGGTTACCTTTCTTAGAATCATCTAAGAACCTTATCAATATGAGTATTTTGACTCAAACCAACTTATCCTTTTAGATCTATCTCTATAGATCTTGATACCAAGGATGTAAGCGGCTTCACCCATATCTTTCATTGAGAAACCTTTCCTTGACCAAGACTTGACAGTCTTAAGTGTCGGAACTTTGTTTTCAATGAGTAAGATATCATTGTCATATAACAATAGAAATAATACTACGCTCCCACTGAATTTCATGTATACACAAAGTTCATCTTCGTACTTGATGAAGTCAAACTCTTTGACCGATTCATCAAAATGAAGATTCCAACCCCTCGAAGCTTGCTTCAACCCATCTTATGGATCTTTGCAACATGCATACTTTATTAGAATTTCTTGGATCGACAAACCCTTCAGGCTGTATCTGTATACATCCTCAAGTAGGTTTCCATTAAAAAGCTATTTGTTTTTGACATCCATTTGCCATATCTCATATTCACAATATGCGATAATGGCAATTGAAACTCTAATAGACTTCGGCATTGTAATGGGCAAAAAGGTTTCAACATAGTCAACACTATGAATTTTCCTAAATTCCTTTGCTACAATTCTTAGTCATGAAAGTATACACCTTCCAACCATGTCGGTTTTCTTCTTGAAAACCCATTTACACCCTTATGGTTTTTACACCTTCAGGTGGACCAATCAAGTTCAAAACTTGATCATCAACCATGGATTACAATTCGGATTCCATGGTTCATAACCATTTATCCGAATTAGGAGTGGATATCGTCTCTAGATAGGAAATAGGTCCGTCATTCTCAATGACTCCCACTTGATTACTTTTCGATATGAGAAATCCATATCTCTCAGGTTCGGATCGTATCCTATCAGATTTGCGAAGAACTTGTGTATCTTGAACCGGTTCCACAACTCCTTGTGAACTTGGTTCCGTCTCTACTCTTGGTTCCACGTTATTTTCAGGTTCTTGAACTCTTCAAGATCAATTTTACTCCCACTAGATCCTTTATTGAGAAACTGCTTCTCAAGAAACGAATCATATAGAGCAACAAACACTTTGTTCTCATTGCGGTTGTAAAACTAATATCTGAAATTAATCCTGTCAGATTTGGTGCTAACTTATGAGAGACAAGTCTCTTTACATAAGATTCGCAACCCCAAATCTTTATGAAAGACATTCTTTCATGCCATATCTCATGTGGGGACTTAGGAATCGATTTAGTAGGGACACAATTCAGTGTAACCGCATTATTTCTAATGCATATCCTCAAAGTCAACTTGACACATCATCGAACGAACCATGTCATACAAGGTTCAATTCCTCCTCTCAGACACACCATACAATGTGGTGTTCCGGGTGGAGTCAACTCTGAAACGATTTCACAGTTTTGAGATGATTGTCAACCTCTTGGCTCAAATATTCATTACCTCGATCTAATCGAAGTACTTTAATAGTTTTGCCAAGATTGGTTTTTGTACTTCATCTTGAAATATTCAAAATATCTCAAACGATTCACCTTTGGACTTCATCAGATAGACATAGTCATATCTAGATAAGTAACCGGTGAATGTGATGAAATACCGAATTCCTCCCCTAGCAATGCTACTTAATAGTCCATATACATCTCATGTATAAGGGCCAATAAGCCACTACCCTCCCACTACTCTTAGTGTAGGGTGGTTTGGTCATTTTACCAAATAAACGAGATTCACATACCTCAAATGATTCATAATCATATGAGTCTAAGTGTCCATGTTAATGGAGTTTAGATTATACGTTTCTCATTTATATGACCAAGCCGGCAATGCCATGTGAACGTGTTGTTCACATCATTCGGTTTAGATTTCACACTTATATTATAGATATCTTCAATATTATTTTGTATCTTAACATCAAGGATATGAAGACCATTCAATGATATATGCATTACAATAAGGCATATCATTAAATAAATATAAAGCTTCTTATTCTCAATAAGAAAATTATATTCTTCATCATCCTCATAAGAAACAAAATGATACTCCTACTCAAATTCGGAACGTAGTCACACTTGTTCAAAACAAGTACTAGTCCACAAGGTAAAGTGACTTCATAAGTCCCTACGGCTAATGCAGCAACTCTTGCTTCATTACCACGCATAGGTTTAATTCACCTTCTTTGAGCAGCTTTCTATTCTTTATTTCTTGCACATTTAAACAAATGTGGGATCGATATCCGGTATCATATACCCAAAAACAAGAAGTCGAAAAGAAAATATCTACCATATAGATACTTGAAGTAGTAGCAATCATATTGCCCTTCTTCACTTTTTAGGCCTTCCTAATAAGCCTTGCAACTTTGCTTCTAATGACAATCTCATTGCAATGATAGCAAAATGCATCCTTTTGAGACACTTTGGGTTTAGCCTCTTAGGCTTTGGCAATTTTTGCCTCAGGTTTAGCAACCTTTGCTTTACCTTCTTGCCTTCCCTTTTGAACCCCTTTCTTGTGTTAACCATTAACACACTTGCGGATTGCTCCTTTTGCATCTCATGCATTAAAAGCCTTCACCACAACATATATCTTTTGTCTAGCTTGCACTTGGAACATTTCCTTTTGTGCGTTGTGCTAGAACAAAAGCAATTTCCACGTGTTCAAGGTTCTTCTTAAGAGCCTTTAAACATGGTGGCAAGTATAGGGCAAACAACATCATAGGAATCATCTAAATGTTTCTTATGTTGCTCCTTACCTGCCCTTTGCAACGTTTGCAGTGGGTTCAGCAGGAATAGATTCGTCAAGAACGTACAATTTTGCTTAAGAACTCTTCTTGAGCATCTGATCAAATCAGAATAACTTGTACCGTTCTTTTCGAACTTGTCCTTCATAAGGACGAATCGCAATAATAAGGATTAATTATAGTTTAATGCTATTTCTACAACAAAGTATGCAACACATATGAACACATATAAGTACCAATTTCATTTAAGAGATTAAATAACGTATTTCATAAATACTCCCACTAAATTATATAACCTTCTTATGCAAATATGCATAATATAATTTAATAGGCTAAGACCCAACTTTAATTTAATTTCAAGTCGGCTATGGCACGACTGCTCAAAATTAAACTAAAAAGGTAGATAACATTTATCAATCATATCTATATATGACTCTTAGATCATTATGAGATTATAGACATCATATGTCACATGTTTCAATCTCATCTTATACCTTAGGCCCAAAACTGTTTTGATAGCCTAATTGAGTTCAACCATGTTAAACGTATAGCAATCACTATTTGTTCATCTTGATCATACAAAGATAGAATCAATGTACCTCGCTGTGGCGTAGCCTACATGAAACTATCCGTGTACTCACAAGTGTTTAAACATGGGTGGCATAAAACAAACTCAAATTACAAAGAAGGTTCAATTTTTCATGCTTATCAATTACATGCCAAGGTTGATTCATGAAAACTATATGAGCATAATTATGAACATGGAATGATGCAACACAAATCATATTTGGTCAGTAATTACTAGTACGCGGCCACGTGCTCCAAAATTATCCCACACTTCCATCGAAGTGCCTGTGGGGAAGGTTTTGGTGTCCAGCCAATATACCAAGTAACACTTCACAAATATCCTAGATTAATCACATTAATCATATTAATGAAATTGACATCCCATAATCTAGATTAATCATATTAATCATATATTTCAATTTCATAATCATGGTATATCAATATATACAATTACTTCTCAAGCAAAACTCATACAATTTCACATTCTAGATCATGCACATCATGAAAATTCATATAATCATATTACACAATTATCATGATTATCTAACTAAACATCATGAACGGGGCTCTGATACCACTGTAGGGTTTCCGAGGGTCCATGCGCAGCGGAATAAGCAATAACTCGAAAACCCCAAGCCCTAGAATCCGTTCTAGATGAATAATTAAGAAAGATGAAATAGAAATACCAACCTTGAATGCTTTTGCCTTTGATAAACTTGACCCAACTCCAGATTGAACGACCTTGTTAATCCTTGATGAACGAACGGGAATCACGAACCAAAGATCTTGACGAGCGAAGATCCTCTATGTGTATCCACGCGATGAACGAACCCTAGAACTCTTCTAGGAGGATTGCTAGATCCTATTGATTGAAACACCTTTCAATCAATGAAGAACAATGGATTTGGTGGTGTTTGATTCTCAATTCTCAATTGAAATCTCTCACTTTTGATGTTTCTCTCAAGCCAAAACGTTCTCTTGACGGCTAGGGCAACCAGGGGTGAGTATTTATACGTTATAAAACTTTTCCCTTCGTGAAAACCCTAGTTTTAAGTCAATTCCGCGTCAGTCCAGTGCCCAGGGGACGAGTCGTCCCCTGGCACCCAGCTTCTGAATCTGGCGTCCCCCTTAAGGGGAATAGTTGGTTCTGGCCTGGGGACGAGTCGTCCCCTGAGAACAAAAACTCCATATTCTTCATTTTTGACAATTCGTTCGATGCGTGTGACCCCATAGGACTATATTATGTTGGCAATGAGTTCGATCACATCGATCCTCATAAGACATGAGCGGACTCTAGCAAGCCATCATGCCTACCCAAATAATATAATATCAAGTTCAATTTCCTATATAGAACATATCACAATCCCATTGTCACACGATGTTATATTGAACATGAGTCATGGTCCACGTCAACTCATATTGTTCAATGCTTTCTCGTTACCAAGTAAATTGATTAATCGAATGATATTAATCACATTAATTCATTCGGGCATGGCCATGCACTACATCAATCTTACTTACGAGTGGCCTAGCAAACAACTCTCTTTACGAGGGACAATTTTCCATCTTGACTTATCATTCTTCCCAACAAGAATCATACCATGCCAATGATAGCCCTTATTGTCATCCGGTTAAGGACAATGTTAAACTATATCAAACATGATATTCATCGAGCGGAAGACGATGATAATCTCAGGTCAAAGGATATCAATGATATGACTATATGAGATTTAATTATGACATTTGAGCATGACATAAATCTCATAATGGGTCAAGTCCAGTACCTTGTTCTCTAACAAGTACCCATGAATCTAATGTGCATCTCCATGCATATAATCATCACATGATTATCCATTAGACTTCATACTAGTGCTTCATAAGTACTAGGGACGCGATTATTATAACTAAACATGCAAACATATATAATAATCAAAGAAATATTCTCTTATATAAATGAACAATGACATTACATAAAGGTCTATCTCTATAGGCCTAGGGCACTAACACCTACACTTTTTAGTTTTTAGATATAATGGAAATTTGGTTTTTGCCACTAATTTCTAGAACCAAAGACAGTAGGCCCCACCGCAACCCTGATAGAGATATACCAAATCACAATCATATATTATGTTTCCTTATTGTAATAGTATTCCTTCTCCTTTTGTGATAACGCGAACTGAAGTTATATGAGAATGAGAGGAATGACTGAACGGAATTTAAGAAAACAAGACGGGATTTAAACCCTCAATAATAGTTGCTCACAGCAAAACTATATTTCATAAATCAAATATCAAAGTCTGCTAATACAAGAGCTCTGCGGCTGTTTAAATACTAATCCTAAGATTATTCTAGAACCCTACCCAAAATAAACCTAATTAAAAATCAATCAACATATTAGTAAAATAAAAATCCGAAATTACCAGCCAATGACAAAAGGAAACAATCAATTGGAATAAGGAAACAATCAACGGCCAAACCAAACCAACGCTGAAGCCCGAAACAGCCCTTTGCTGAAGTTCCTTCGGATGGCCAGGCGCCCGCCTGGTAGTTCATGAGGCGCCCGCCTCAAGCCCAGTGTACCTCCTCGTTTGTTGCTTGCTGCTGCTGCGTTGTTCTGCATCGAAGCCCATGGCCTCATCCCCTGCAACTGTATCATCTCTCCCCTTCTTAGAAAAATTCGACCTCGAATTTGAGTTGTTGCTCTTGGAAATTCATCAAGAATTTTACGCTTCAATTGTCGACGAACTTTAAACTTCACAAAACTTGTCATTACATCCATCCAATCAGCCCAATGAACTTGGGTAAAGGCTTCAACAAATAATTTTCTGATGTGAAAAGATGAAGAAACCCCTGACTCACGAACAGCAAAAGGATCATCATACAACAGACCTCTTCTTGTTGCCTCAAATCCTAACAACAACCCGTCACTTGAAAAATAAGACCCAAGTTGATTGCCCTGCCGCAGCCCTTGTTCTGATGTTGCCTCATGCACGGCAATGGTTTCTGCTGGGTCAAAACCCTCAAAATCTTCTTCATAATTATCGTCATCAAAGATTGGTGGTTTTGACCAATCAATGACAACGTCGGAACCCGTCGAATCAACAAAGCAATCCACGGTAACAGGATTCAATCGGTCACAAAACTCGTCAAGAGTCAGAGGATCGGCCTCTCTCTTGCACTCAAGTTCGTGATCACGATCGAAAGGATAAATATCCTCATCATCATCAGACCACAGATCTGACTCCGAGCCCTCTTCATCAGATGATACGTCTGAATCCGAGTCCTCCAACTGCGCTAGTTGTCGTTGGATTCGTCGACCCTCCACCCGATCAAAGTATCTTTGGAGTTCTCGAATCTCGGAACGCAACAAACGGAGTTTGAGATCTTGAATCTTTCTTCGCAGTTCGTCCTTCTTGATTTCATATAGGTCACGTTCGTGATGGGGATCGTATGCCTGGGGCTTCGCTTCACGAACCCTTCTACGAACACCATGAACACCATGACCACGCCTTCGTTCAGTCATCAATTCAACCAGGCTCTGATACCAAATGATAACGCGAACTGAAGTTATATGAGAATGAGAGGAATGACTGAACGGAATTTAAGAAAACAAGACGGGATTTAAACCCTCAATAATAGTTGCTCATCAGCAAAACTATTTTCATAAAAATCAATATCAAAAGTCTCCTAATACAAGAGCTCTGCGGCTGTTTAAATACTAATCCTAAGATTATTCTAGAACCCTACCCAAAATAAAACTAATTAAAAATCAATCAACATATTAGTAAAATAACAATCCGAAATTACCAGCCAATGACAAAAGGAAACAATCAATTGGAATAAGGAAACAATCAACGGCCAAACCAAACCAACGCTGAAGCCCGAAACAGCCCTTTTGCTGAAGTTCCTTCGGATGGCCAGGCGCCCGCTTGGTAGTTCATGAGGCGCCCGCCTCAAGCCCAGTGTACCTCCTCGTTTGTTGCTTGCTGCTCCTGCGTTGTTCTGCATCGAAGCCCATGGCCTCATCCCCTGCAACTGTATCATTTTGTAATAATATATTTCCTTAAAGTGGTTTCTAGGTTGTATATATATTCATACAATGTTAATAATAAAACTTGAGTCATTCATATCAATTATCTCTCTCTCCATGTATGAATTGACTTCGTCTATCATCCTTTATTCTACTATGGTATCAGAGCATAGATCCATTATGAGACTTCTTCGCCAAACCCACCACTATTCGCTTCCGCCACTCTACCAATCCTTTCTCCCCCCTCCCTCTCCATTTTTTTCTTAAACTTTCGACACTTCTTTTCCCATAGTTGAACAACTAAACCCCTAGGCCTTTATTCTTCTTCTTCTTTTTCACCTATCTCAATGTCACGTTAAGTATTATTTCTCACCTTCCTAAATTTTCTATTTTCTTAAATTTTTCACTTAGTCTCATCTTCAGCCATATACAAAAACCCACACAAATACCCATTCTTTAACACCTCCTAAATCATAACCCTAAATTGCTTCCTCAATGGCCTCCCCACCCTAACCCTAACACCACACTCGAGATCTTCGCTCAATCTCCCTTTGAAAACTAAACCCAATTTGTCGTTGAGACGTAAAATAAAACCCTAACCCAATTCGTCGTTGAGACGTAAAATAAAACTCAAACCCAATTCGTGTTGAGACGTAAAATTGTCGTTGAGACGTAGTCGATGCGACGTAAAATTACCGTCATTGCGACGTAAAATAATACCCTTTCCTCGTCATTGCGACGTAAAATAATACCTCTTCTCCGTCATTACGACGTAAAATTATTGTCATCGCGACGTAAAATAGTACTTGTACTGTATTCTTACTCTTACCGCTTATTACCTCTTCTCCTTATATTCTTGTCATTGCGACGTAAAATTCTTGTCATTTCGACATAAAATAAACAACAAAGATCAACTCGATGATATCTTCACAACGTTGCTTCACCAAGCTCACCTTCATGGAATTATGTCCAAGATTGGACTCTCCTATCGACCGTCCATCTTGCGGGGGCATGATAGAGATATACCAAATCACAATCATATATTATGTTTTCTTATTGTAATAGTTTCCTTATTATTATAATTCCTTATTGTAATAGTATTCCTTCTCCTTTTGTAATTATATATTTCCTTAATAAGTGGTTCTAGGTTGTATATATAGGAAGAAGACCTTTTTAGTTTTCAGATATAATGGAAATTTGGTTTTTGCCACTAATGTCTAGAACCAAAGACAGTAGGCCCCACCGCAACCCTTCTTTCGCTCTCCTATGAGCTTATACGAAATGCATTTACCTCCTTGTAGGACATGTGATAAAGTCTGAGATTTCATTTCAACACCAATTGGCTATGAGAGCAGTAGCCCAGGATTGTATATATTGAGTATAAGGCTTGTTTATATATTCTTAATGTGGGATAAGTCATAAGTGCAACAACACCATGGACAACGCAACGAATAATGCATGAAAAAGAAAAGATGAAAAATTATCCTCAAGAAACTTTGACACCGAGTTGCTTAGTCCAAAATAAATATGCTGGCGAAGAAAAAATAAGCTGGTCTCAATTCATGCGTGCAGCTGCAACAATTCCCACCATTTTACTGCAGTCTAGAAACTAATACTTGAAACAAAAATGCATAAGACCCACTCTGTCTCTATCCATAGTCGGGAGCTAGGTCGTTGCGATAACAATGCATATAACCAACTTCTCCATCTTGAAAGGATAAATCTCAGGTATCTTATATCCTAAATAAGGGTGGAAATTAAAAATCTGTACAATTAGGTGATTAACCTACTTGGGAAACTCTTATATTGCTTCAGGAGTTCATGGATAAATCTCAATTATCTACTTCAGCAAACCTGGCTTCAGAACAGGCATATGTGTGTGTGTGTGTGCGCGCACACACAAATAATAATTCATGAAGAATGATGAGTGGGAGAAGATTACAAGCTTTCTTCATTGTTCTTATAAATGTGAAATGATCATAAGTATGATTCTTCTCTTCTGAGGTGGCGGGTAATTCAAGTGGGGGAGATCTTCCATGTCGGCTCTACTAATTAACGGCATGTGTGATGTAGAATATGTGTATGAAAGATTGATTCTTATGTTTTCTTATTCTTTTCATCTCAAAATAGAGTTACATATATAATTTGGATGATTATAGCTAGCTAGGGAGCTGTAAGATCAGAAATCCCATATATATGAAGTAACAATTGATGCAATGCACACATATATGATATTCCAAAAGTCAGATTCAGAAATACTTAAACAGTCACATTCACATTCAGATTCATCATCTTATCTTCATCTAGTCTTTTTCTATTTCTTTTTATCTTTATCTAGTCTTTTTATCTTCTTTTTTTATCCATAAAATTCATGTATTCAACTCCATATTGTAGCCTATATAAGGGCAAAACAATCATGTATTCGGCATCAAGTTTTCAGCAAATAAATTCAGAATATATCTTTCTTTTCAAAACAACACTTTGGTTGTTGTTTTGGGTTATTTCTTTGCCCGATTGAACGATATCAATTACCCGTCCGTTCGTACGATAACAAATTTGATTCCTTCCCCTATTCTGTCCTACATCAGTTGGTATCAGAGCTAAGGTTCACACAATTTTTCTATAAATTGCGATCCAGATTCTATCAGATTTTCATCATGGCAGAAGAACCCACTCGTAATGAAGCAGTTGAGCAGCGATTCACAGCTCTCGAAAAAGGTTTACGGGAGACGCGTGCTTCAATTCAACAACTTTTGGATGCTCTTCAACTTGGCGGACAACAACGTGACCATCCAGCAACACAACAAAATGCTGTAACACATGAACCAACCCCTAGTTTTGTGTATCAGCCTGGTCGCGACCATACTGCTAATTTTCAGCCATTTCAAGGTCACTTCCCTCACCGAGATGATTATGATGGGTATCGAATCAAGGCTGAAATTTGAGTTTTTAATGGGAGTTTGGAGATCGAATCATTCCTTGATTGGCTTAATGAAGTTGAACGTTTCTTTTAGATAATGGAAGTTAGTGAAGAAAGAAAAGTGTCGATTGTTGAGTATAAATTACAAGGAGCAGGAGCTTGGTGGCAAAATCTACAAGAAGAACGTTATCGCCTCCGGTAACCTCCAGTTCGAGATTGGCATTTGATGAAAGAGCTATTTACAACAACAATTTCTTCCGCGTGATTACACCCAGAATCTTTACCGCCAATTGTTGGACTGTTATCAAGGTAATCATTTAGTAGCTGATTATACTGAAGAGTTTCTACGTTTGACTGCTCGATGCAATATTCGAGAAGATGATGACTTACAAGTTGCTCGCTATGTGAGAGGGGTACAACATGAGATTCAATAACGCATGGGAGTTCAGCCCATTATGTCACTTACTGATACGCGAGAAATGGTAGCACGAGCGGAGGCTCGGTTATCTCAACCACCCCACGTTTTACATATGCCCGATGACCTCTATTAGAGCCTCATCGACAACATGCAGCCGACACATTCCAGCAACAAGCACCAACACCCATTGTGTCATCAACACCAGTAGCTAGAAATGTTTCATCTGTTGTGAATATTGGCCCTCCACACCCAAGCAAACCTACAAGAACGATTAGAGCACACAAACAATGCACAAGAAAATCGAAAGCACAGAAAAGACACAAGAAATTGTTAACCCAGTTCACCAATTTGATTGGCTACGTCTGGGGGCACTACCAAGCCAGGATCTTGCACTATGTATGTAGAATTTTTTTGTTACAAATGAAGTTGGGGGGCGGAATACAACTTATATATATATATATTAGGGAGTCAAACCTAACCCTAGATGGACAAGGGTTGCAGAAATTACGCCTAAAACCCGGCCCAGGAATTTGCTCCCCCGTCAACAGAGCGACACGAAGCCAAAGGCTCGGCCCAGCCAACCCACACATGCGGTCAGCCGCAAGGCCCAAGGCCCGGCCCAGCCAACCCACACATGCGGTCAGGCCCAAGGCCCGGCCCAGCCAACCCACACATGCGGTCAGGCCCAAGGCCCGGCCCAGCCAACCCACACATGCGGTCAGCCACACTTGCGGTCAGCCGCACAGCCAAAAAACCGCAAAACCCTTTTGCTCCGATGTCTAGTCCGGTTGGTCCTCTATCCCAACAATCTCCCACCTAGAGATCAACCACACATATAAGCCCCGTATCCGTCTTCAACTCATCCTTGGTGTCCTCCTAGTGCTCACCTCGATCATGGTAGTGCCATCCTCCTCTCTCATTCTTCAAGCCCAATTGAAGCTTTGCACAGCTTCAACTTCTCAAGGTTCACAACCTTTGTCAACATGTCAGCCGGATTCTCCGATCCCAATATCTTCTCAAGCCACAAAGTCTTCTCCTCCAAGAGATGCCTGATGTAGTGAAACCTCAGTTCAATGTGCTTCGTCCTCGAATGAAACGCCGGATTCTTTGCCAAGTGAATTTCACTCTGACTGTCAGTGTAGAGAATATTACCACTTTGCGTCTTCCCAAGTTCACCCAAGAAGTTCTGCAGCCAAACCATCTCTTTACTTGCTTCGTCACACGCCACATATTTGCTTCGCGATCGAGCCACGATCTTTTGTAACTTAGAAGCCCAGGAGATTTCTGTACCACCCAATGTAAACACATAACCCGTAGTACTTCTCCTCTTATCAAGATCACTTGATGCCAAGTCCGCATCAACATAACCCGCTAACACCACTTCCTTGCTCGAGAAACACAGAGCCTTACCAGCAGTACCCTTCAAATAACGTAGGATCCACTTAACCGCTTCCCAATGTTGCTTTCCTGTATTGCCCATGAACCGGCTGACTACTCCCACCGCATGTGCAATGTCCGGCCTTGTACACACCATTGCATACATGAGACTTTCACAGCTGAAGCATATGGAGTTCTCTCCATCTTGTCATGCTCTTCCTTGTTCCTAGGCGAGTCCCTCTAGGATAGCTTGAAATGCAAACCCAATGGCGTCCCTGTTGGCTTCGCCTCTTCCATACAAAACCTTGCTAAGACCTTCTCAACATATTCTGCTTGTGAAAGAACCAACTTGCCTGACTCCCTATCCCGATCAATCCGCATGCCCAAGATTTTCCTTGCCTCTCCCAAATCCTTCATCTCGAACCGTTCTGACAACTGAGTCTTCAACCTGTTTACCTCTCTACTGCTAGAGCCCGCTATCAACATGTCGTCAACATATAACAGCAAGATAATATACCCATTGTCCGTGTTCTTGAAGTAGCAACAATGATCCGCCTCACATCTGATAAAATCAATGTCGTGCATGAATCCATCAAATTTCCTGTACCACTGCCTAGGAGCTTGTTTAAGGCCATACAAGCTCTTAGTCAATCTGCAAACTAGCTTCTCGCTACCCTTAGACAAGAAACCCTCTGGCTGTACCATGTAAATTTCCTCCTCCAAGTCCCCATGAAGAAAGGCTGTCTTCACATCCATCTGTTCAAGCAATAAGTTGTTCGCCACTACTATCCCCAGAACCATTCTGATAGTGGTCATCTTCACAACCGGAGTGAATACTTCGGTGTAGTCAATACCGTACTTTTCTTTGAAACCCTTTTACAACCAGTCTTGCCTTGTAACGCTTGCTACCGTCTGCTTCCTCCTTGATCCTGTAAACCCACTTATTATGCAGTGCCTTCTTTCCCTTAGGTAGTTTAGTCAACTCCCAAGTTTTGTTGGCCTTCAATGAGATCATCTCATCATCCATCGCAGCTTTCCACTTGTTACAAAGCACACTACGAACTGCCTCCGCATAACATTCCGGTTCCCCATTATCTGTCAACAACAAATAATAATTCGAAGGAGTATACCTGTCAGGTGATCCACGCAATCTGCTGGATCTACGCAGCGGAATATCCGGTTCCGGAGTACGTGGTTCATCTTCAGTGACCTCCTGACCATGGTCATCGTGAACCGTTCTGCTCCCACCCGAGTTAGGAATATCCACCTCTACAATATCCGATTCCGAACTAGTGTCATCAGATGCCCCCTTTCTGTCCTTGTACAAAACCTGTTCATTGAATACCACATCTCGACTACGAATAACTCTATGATTTTGGTCATCCCAAAACTTGTACCCGAAGTCATCCCTGCCATACCCAATAAATATACACTTAACAGATTTAGCATCTAATTTAGTTCTCTCAGCAGAATCAACATGAACATAAGAAACGCAGCCAAATATGCGAAGAAAGGACAGATTTACCTGCTTGCCACTCCACGCTTCCTCTGTGAAAGGACCCGTTTGCTTTGACAGCTAAGATTCTTAGCTGTCAGAAATCTTAGCTGTCAAATCTTAGCTATCAGATAATCTGATTTTCTTCAAACGCTCTCAAGGCCAAAATGATAGGAAGTATATGCGCAGCGGAATTGATATTTTATATGGCCTTATAGATGTTGTCTAACATATATATTCCTAAACTCTTTATCAATTTTAACTCGTCTATGTGATCAAGCAAGAATATATTAAAGCAATAAAAATCATAAATGAAATGAAAATTAAAGTGCAAGACAAGAAATTAAAAGAGACAAGAGACGAGAATTTTTAAGGTGGTTCAGAGTTCACTCCTCCTACATCCACCCCCACCGTCATGTGCCGTACAGTGAGATCAATCCACTTAAATCTAGTTCCCTTTAAGATTTACAAAGGATTGATAAGGCAAGTTCCTCGAACCCCCTCTTCCTAATTAGTACGGTCAATTAGGGTCCTAATTAGTACAGTCAATTAGGAATGCTAGACACATAGCATATGTAGTTCTTTCTTGAATTAACACTTGAGTTGTTGAATGAAAGCAATGATTTGGCTCGTTGGTGTTCCCCCTTAATATTTGCATCGTGTGGTGTGGTTGATTGTAACAAGTGAAATGGGTGAAGGATTGAAAAGTGAAGGGTTTAAGGTTGAATGGTTAATTGGCAACATGGAGCATAGGTGGACTGCCATGGCCAGGTATGTACATTGGGTTTATTGTACACACATATAAAGGGTGAGGGTTAAATGGGTGTAAAGGGTGAAGGGTGTTGTATCAATATCAGTGTGTGCAATGGGTTTTTGTTGCACACACTGAGGTCATTGATGAAGGGGTGTGGAAGACATACTTGGGGGAGAGAGAAATGGGTATGGTGTATTGGTGCAAGCACACTTGTAAATGGGGAGCTTGATTCCAATTTATAGGGAGAAAAATGGAAAGAGTCGTTGGTGTTGGTCAATGGTTGTCTTCAATGGGAGTCTTCATTGATGTTGTCATAAATTCCATGTTTCAAGCAAACATGTTTTCTTCTTTTCCTGTGTGAACACAAGGCTTTGAGGAAGTAGCCGTTGGAGGATTGATGTTGTCTGAGGAATGAAGAGGTCTTCAATTTTGGTCTTGGTCCTCATAATTCAATGCATTTAGATGGGGAGATGGAGTCATAAAGTTGTTGTCATTACTTCCATGTTTTATGGAAAAATGTTTTCTTCTTCAGTGTAAACACATGGCTTGGCTGGCTATCTCCATTTGCAATTCCAAGTTCACTGGATGTTGGATGCAAAATCCGATTGCATATTCTCGTACATCATCATATTAGCTTTCCAATGAGTCTAATATTGAATATTTTAGGAACTCATTAGGAGGTGAAATTCTTTGTTGAAAAACATGGAAAACTTGAAGGGGCCTTCATGTAACTTATGCAACTTTCCTCTCTTGACACTTTAGACCATTTAACATTGTCTCGTTAAATGATCAATCTTCATCAAAACACAATGTTAGGTTCTAACACTCTGGAATTCCATTCCCCAATGGTACCGATGGTCCCCGATTGATCAAGAAAGCTGCCGTGTCAACTGCATATGCCCAGAACGTCTTCGGAAGTCCACACTTCAATCTCATACTTCTAGCCCGCTCATTCAATGTTCTGTTCATCCTTTCTGCTACCCCGTTGAGTTGTGGTGTCCGCTTTGGAGTCTTCTCCATACGAATCCCATTCACAGCACAGTATTCCCTAAACTCACCAAGCTCATACTCCCCACCATTGTCTGATCTCAAGCACTTAAGCTTAAGTCCCGTCTGATTCTCCACCAAGGCCCTCCACTTCTTGAACACCTCGAAAGCCTCATCTTTCCCCTTCAAGAAATAGACCCAAACCTTCCTTGTAGAATCATCAATGAAAGTCATGTAATATGACGCACCACCCAGAGATGTAACCGGAGATGGCCCCCGCAAATCCGTGTGAACCAATTCCAACTTTGCTTCCCTCAAACCCCTACCTGTCCTCGAGAAATTATTTCTCCCTTGTTTGCCAAACATACAATCCTCGCAGATCCCCACGTTGATCGTCTTCAAACCCGATAGTAGTCCCTTTGAACAAAGCACCTTCATCCTCGTCTCACTCATGTGACCCAATCGACAAGGCCACAAATCAGATCACCTCGCCGCCACCGCGATACTGTCCTTGGTGTTATTCGCCAAATACAAAGTCCCTTCCTTATTACCCCGAGCGATCTCACAATCCTCCTTGGTAATAACCCAGTTTCTGCAGCCGAATGTCACCTTGTAACCTTCGTCGTCCAACTGCCCAACTGAAAGTAGGTTCTTTTTCAAGCCCGGAATGTGTCTGACCCCGTTCAGATGTAAGACCTTCCCGTCTGATGCTCCTATTCTGACATCCCCCTTCCCCTTGATTTCCAAAGGCTCGCCATCCGCCAGATAGACCTTCCCGAAATCACCGGAAGTGTAGTTTTCCATCTCTTCCTTATGCCCGCAAGAATGGAATGATGCCCCCGAATCCAGCACCCATGATTCTTGTGCACTACTAACACTTAGAACCAGTACATCATCACCTTCGACTGCCACATTCACCTGATTGCCCTTACGATTTGGACAATCCCTCTTGAAGTGTCCCAATTCCTTACAATAATAGCACTGAAAAGATCCCTTCGCAACCTTCGGTTTGTCCTTGGTCTCATCAGCTTTGCCCTTTCCACTCACCGCGTTCTCCCTTGATTCGGTCCTCCCTTATTTGCTAGTACCCGGCTTCCCCCTACTAGTAGTAGCTAAAGTCGCTCCCGAAGTACTTGATGTCCCCAACTTCTTCATGCGATTTTCCTCACCTAAAAGAAAGTCTTTAACATCATCATATTTCAATTTCTTCTTACCTGCTGAAGCGTTGATTGCAGTCACCGTTCCGCTCCAACTTGCCGGTAAAGAAGCTAGCAACAAGCATGCATGAACCTCATCATCGAACTTGATCTCCACCGCTGTCAATGAGTCTATGACATCCATAAACTCATCGATGTGCTTAGCCAAGGATCCTCCCTCTTGCATCTTGAGACTACCCATCTTACGTATCAAATCAACCTTATTTGCAGCAGACGGAGTTTCAAATCTCTCAGTAAGATAATCCAATAGCTCCTTGGTGGTTGTCGCCTTCCTGGTAGTCTTCGCGATCCACTTTGACAAAGTAGATCTAACCACCCCTAGGGCTTTTCGATCCATGAGTTCCCATTCCTCCTGACTTACATCTTCCGGTTTGACACCCTTCAGAGGCTTGTAGAGATCCTTGTTGTACAAGAGATCCTCAATCTGCATCCTCCAATATCCGTAGTCAGACCCATCGAATTTCTCAACCGCCTGTTTGTCCTTGCCCATTCTTGATTGCTTGGAACAACTCCCTTGATCTTGAAACCAAAAGCTCTGATACCAGTTGTTGTGAATATTGGCCCTCCACACCCAAGCAAACCTACAAGAACGATTAGAGCACACAAACAATGCACAAGAAAATCGAAAGCACAGAAAAGACACAAGAAATTGTTAACCCAGTTCACCAATTTGATTGGCTACGTCTGGGGGCACTACCAAGCCAGGATCTTGCACTATGTATGTAGAATTTTTTTCTGTTACAAATGAAGTTGGGGGGCGGAATACAACTTATATATATATTAGGGAGTCAAACCTAACCCTAGATGGACAAGGGTTGCAGAAATTACGCCTAAAACCCGGCCCAGGAATTTGCTCCCCCGTCAACAGAGCGACACGAAGCCAAAGGCTCGGCCCAGCCAACCCACACATGCGGTCAGCCGCAAGGCCCAAGGCCCGGCCCAGCCAACCCACACATGCGGTCAGGCCCAAGGCCCGGCCCAGCCAACCCACACATGCGGTCAGCCGCACAGCCAAAAAACCGCAAAAACCCTTTTGCTCCGATGTCTAGTCCGGTTGGTCCTCTATCCCAACATCATCGGAGACCCGCAAGACTCAAAGGGGGAGGGGGGGGGGGCGCATTCTGCAATAAGCTTGCTGAACATATATATAAATTATTTATAGAAACTTTCATAGCAATTATTTTGTGCCATAAAGTGAGCACCTCAGATTTGTCCAATGCTTCCTATTAAGGAGTATAGAGCAAAAAGTGTAAAGTCTAGGGACTACATTGTAAGGTCTGTTAGGACTCTGTTAAGTCTCTCAGTATTCTTGTTAGTTGTTACAGCAAGAAGCTTGTTAGTTTGTTAGTAAAGTTAGTATAAACTCTTGTACAGTGTATTGAATCACAATCTCAATAATATAATTTATAACACTCTCTCCACGCATAATTCTCTCCCTTCTCTCCTGCATAGCATACTGATTCGTGGTGGTGGTCCGGCCACAACATCTCCACCACAAACGACAATATGAAAACTATCACTTCCGTAAGTTCTTTATCTTAGGTGTTTTATGACAAAACTCACAAACACCCCTACCTCTTTCTCCGGTTAACACAACTAACTACAATAACTGTGTGCTTCAGAGGCTGGTCACATGCCCTGCATGTAGAATCAAGAATGTGAAATATTTTATCTAAGCTCCTTGTCAACATGTGCATATCATTTTATAGATAAAATGGAATGCGGTTTGATTCTCATGAACAGACAGACATAGCTATACGATTATATGAACGTATAGTTTTACTAATTAATGTTCGAATATTATCGTTGGTTTAAGATTATATTCGATATTAAGATAGATATACCCCTTGGACATATGGGCATGTGGAGATTAGGAAAAGTTGAAAAGGCCGTGACTAGGCCTTCATGCATTGCTGTCACAACTCACAAGGACCTGAAATGGATTAACAGATAGGAATGAGATGCTTTGGAGTTGGATGCTTAATTCACACTGCCTGTCCTTAAAGGGTAATTCTTTTTTCTAATTCATATTACGAAAAAGTCCACCAAGGACGGATTCTTCTCGTCCCCTTTTCGATGCCTGCTATTAGGAAGACCTTTTTAGGTACCAAGAGATTTTGATTTTTGCCACTAATGTTACAATACTAAAGACAGGCCCCACCTACCCTTCCGCCGCTCTCTGTTTCTTTTCCCCTTTGTGTGTGTGTGTGTGTGTGATATTTAAGTGGCCATGGAAAACGCAACAATTAATAAATGAAAAAAAATTAACAAACATTATCCATAAAAAAACTATTACATCGAGTTGCCTAGTCCAAATTTATTCTGTTGGAGATGGAAATATAAGCTGGTCTCAGTTCATGCTGGCGGTTGCACCATTTTACTGCAGTCTGCAAAACTATTACTTTAAAATCCTATAATTGCAAGAAAATACAATATAAGTAGGATCAATGAATGTACCAAGCACTAGAAGAGACCTCAACTAGTTGAAATCTGATTTATATGTTTCAGGCTTACAACTTCTGTCCATAATTCAGAACTGGGTCTTTGCAATAACAATGAATATATCCGGAACCTCTGTTTTGTATAGTTGCCTGATCTGTCTGTTTTCTTCATCAAAATATGTTGTGGCTTTTAATATAAATGTTCTCCCTGTACAAAATATATTGGCAATTTTAAAAAATAAAATAAAATAAAATAATTTCTGTACTCTAATATGTATGCAAGAACATATTTTTCTGCAGAGAGGAAGACTGTTAGAACCACTTGATCAAGCTAAACAAAATCCTAGCCGGACAAAGAGGCAAAACAGCTTCCCAACAAAACATAGGTTTCAGATCCATAATCACAATATGCATTCATTTTCCTGCCAAGAGAGTAGTGATGTAGTCCCTTTTTTTGTCCGAACCACCAATATTCGAACACCACATTGGATGCCGATTAATCTGGTTCTAGCCGGGTAGGACCACAAGAGTGGCAAAACTCTCCCAACAAAGTTTTAACATTGTTGCATTCCCGGGGGGCTTGAATCCGAGACCCCTGGTTAAGTTAGAACACATCCTTACTAGGTTGTAAGATTTTCCGTGGAGGGAACTATTGCAGTACCTTTTGGAAAGAAGAATGTAAGGTAGAAACACAAATGCATAATCTTTAGCTTGATTAGGGAGGATCATTTCTTCCCAGTTCTTTAGCTTCTCTTGATTAAAGTAATAATTCAGTTATTGTCAACTAGGGTTAAGGGTTGAGATGTGGCAAACCTTAACTTTTGGGACCATTCTCTTGTAGCATATGTTAGAAATTTCCAGTAGGGTACATGCTGACACGTTTTGATAGCAAATCAGATCTTAGTCATAGTCTGATTCTTCATAATCTTTTATCGTTTATTTGTCTCTATAGATAAATTCCCTTTCTAGAACAACCGGAAAGGAGGACTTGTTCTTGTTCTGTAATTAGATAGAAGATTAGATAAATTACACAATGATGTGAATATTGGAATCTTTAGACCTGTTTCAAGAACCCAAAAGCTGTAAATAAGTTTTGTTGATATGCGTTGGTTCCTTATTCCCTATCCATGAAGGTTGACTTTTCCCAGTTCAGAGCCAAACTCTAGTCTACGGGAAATGACTTTTAGGCCCACCCCCATTGCTCAAGACCAAGTTTTTGTGATCTATAAAAGGGGTTTTCAGACTGTTCTTTTTTTTTTATTTTTTTTTTAGAAGGGGATCAACACATTTCACCGCTCCCCCCTTGATGCACTTCACAGAGGCGCCTAGCTATGCTAGGGAGGGCAATGTCATTCCCTCTAACCACTGGTGGGGGAATCGAACCCATGACCTCCAGGTTGGAAGCCATGTACTCTAACCATCAGGCTAAGACCCCGCGTGCGGTTTTCAGACTGTTCTGATTGTATTAGGGCAGGAAGGGGTTTAGTAGCCATTGACATATCGAGGCACTTGCTGTTAGCTCTCCCTCAAGGGCTTCTTGCCAGCTTTTCATTGCTTACAGTCTGACATGCATCAGAATGTGGCTGTCAAGAAGCCTGCGATGGAGACATAACAGGTTGTGTCTTGTTTGAGCTTTTGTTCTCTTTTCCTTCTGCAGAGGCACCCATGGGTGTTGACAATGGTATAGAGACCATAAAATTGGCCCCTGTGGAGGTTAACACACAGATATAAAGACTTGTCTTCACTTCAAGCTAACCACTTCAGAACTAAATATCCTCACTTCAATCTCCAGTTGCATAACGTGGTTAGAGACCAAGACAAAGGCGCACTTCCCAAACAGGCAAAAATGGTCCTCCCTCCGTCCCAAAACGAATGACGAAAAATTTTGCAAATTTGCTCTTAATCAAAAGCAAATTCGAAAATTTGGTGGTCATTCATTTGAGACAGAGATAGTACTCGGGTATTTTGTTGCGGTTGGGGTGGGGAATGAAAATGGAAAGATTGATTATTGGTGTTCTGGTTCTGTTTAATAATTCAACATGTCAAATTTCCTCTATACAATCCCCATATTTTGTTCCAAGTCAATAGTCCCTTTACTTCACTGTAACAATCGTGCTCTGTCAGAGGCACACATGCCTATTTCAAGTAGAACCGAGAAGGTGAAATCTTTCACGTAATCTCCTTGTAGACATGTTTCATAGATATATGGAATCCAGTTTGATTCTTTTTCTCTCTTTCGTTATTGATATTTTGCTTATTCTCTTACTGTCCTAGGATTATCATGATTTAGAGATAGATATTCATCACCAGTCTAATATTCATATTCGAAAATTATTGTTGGTTTAAGTTTCAAGATAGAAGATCAGATTCCAGATTAAGATATGCTTGTGTACATGTGGAGATTAGAAAAGGTCAAACGGAATCAGACACTCTGGCATTGCTGTTACAAGCGCCTGAAATGGATAAAAAGAGAGGGCTGAGATGCCTTGAATTATTTTGGGACTAAGGCTTTGTTGTTGTTGTCGTCGTCGATTGATGGTTGCATATATAGTGACTTGACTTCTCTGTTTTTTTTTTTTCTTTTCATATTGGGGTTTCTTGTTAATAATAAGTTAATCAATAAATAGTGATATTGGAGAGTGAAATATACTATCGATTGAAATTGAAGCCCTGACCTTTTGAACACTGTAATTCTTTGAAATATACTATCGATTGCATATAAGGCGTGAAAAGAGTTGAGTATATCAAGGAACTTGCTGCTACCTCTCCCTCAAGGGCTTCTTGCCTGCTCTTCGTTCTTGCAGTCTGACATGCATTAGAATGTGGCTGTCAAGAAGCCTGAGATGGAGAGATAACAGGTTGTGCCTTGTTCAAGGAAAGTTGGTCTGAATCATATTTACTATTGTAGCTTTTGTGCTCACTCCCTCAAAGACTTCTGGCAAACGCTGACTGCCGAGGCCTGAAGCTCTTTGGGGGAAAGAACGCAAAATATGCCATGATTTCTTCCACCAAGAACATTACCATTTTGCTTATAAACCACGGTCCTGAGGCATGTCTCCCCCCCCCCCCTTTTAAAATGCCTTTATTGGTTAAGCACTTTTTACTTGTGTTAAGTCAGGAAGATTCAGATGTAAATTTGCAGTTTAATTTTATCATGCATGCTTCGGCATGGCTCCAACTTACGAATCATATACCCCAAACAACAACATTATTTTGTCCCACCGTTCTGCCTTTATCTTCAAAATCTGGGTATTGTGATCGACGGAGTATTTAACAGGTTTTTGCTTGTTCTTACGACTTCGCCATCAACATTGCAGCCATTATGTGAAAGACTTAAGAATAATATTCTTGTAATAAATATTCTGAATTTATATATAATACTCCAATGACAGATTATGCAGCAGTCACAACAATGTTGGCAATTCAGGGAGGATCATATCTTCCCAGTTCTTTAGCTACTCTATGATTAAAGTAATTATTCAGTTATTGTCAACTAGGGTTAAGAGTTGAGAAGTGGAAAACCTGAAGTTTTGGGACCATTCTTGTGTAGTATGTGATAGAAATTTCCAGTAGCATACATGCTCACAAGATTTGAATTCTCGGGCAGGATTCTCTATTGAGCAAATCACATCTTAGTCATAGCCTGATTCTTCATAATCTCTTATCGGTTTTGTTTTTAATCAATAGATGTGAACTCCACTCAAATTCCATTTCAAGAACAACCGAAAAGGAGGACTTGTTCTTGTCTATTATCAGAATCTTAGATAGAATATCATTTGAGTTTTGATCCCTATGGAGGTTGACATGCACAAATTAAGGATCTATCTTCACTTCCTTTAATTGTTTTTGATATCCGACATTCAAGTTGAACTAGGCTGCAAGAACCTAACCGACATCATTACTCAATAGTGATCCTCACTTCATCCTCTAGTGGCATGACTAGGTCTAGATACTAGGACAAAAGTGCACTTCGCGAACATTTTGTTTTTGGTAGATAAAAAATAATGTTCGCGAAGTGAACTTTTGTCCTAGTATCTAGACCTGGGTATTTGGGGGGAGGAAATGAAAGTGGAAAGATTTGTGCCTAAAACCTTGTCCCATATCTGTATTAACATGAATGAAGACTGAATATTGGTGTTCTGATTTCTTTTTAATAATTCAACATGTCAAATTTCCACATTTTGTCCTCAAGCAACAATCTCTTTACCTAAAAGGGTAATCTGTTGCTATAAGAGCTCACACTATGGGTGGGGTCGGGGAAGGGCCCATATGGGCTCGACAATCCCTTTATCTCAATGTAACAATTGCCTTATGTTCTTGCTTATTCTCTTACTGTGTTAGGATTATCATTTTGGGAATAAGGCTTTTTTGTTGTAACAATATGTAGTTGTTCAAGATATAAGATCAGATCAGAGATTAAGATATGCCCCGCATGGAGATTGGAATTTGGCATTGCTTTAACTGTTACAAGGACCTAAATCACTGTTATCGCTTTCCCAATCCACCATTTACTGCAAAACTAGCAAGTGAGACATTAATCCATAGGATCTCATAGTTTTTAGAAATCTATTATTGCATTTAAACAGTATATGATGCAAGAAAATGCAATAAAAGTGTGACCAAATGTTAGAAGAGAACTCAACTCTCAAAGTCGAAAACATTGTCAGCTATGGTGTTCTCCGCCTTCCTCGACTGCAGACTAAAAAAAAAAGCAACCCGGTGCTGCAAGAGTTCCCACTATGCATGAGGTTCAGGGAACGGCTGGGCCCACATGTGCTTAATATAGACTATCTTTCCTAGCATTTAATGTGACTGCTTTCGAGGCTTGAACCTGTGACCTTCAAGTCAAATGGAAATGGTTGCTAAAAGTAGTGTGACATGTCTCCCTCCGTTTCTGTGTATGTGTGGCCAAAGGCTACGGTAGCAGATGGGATTCAATCTATGAGAAAATGATGGTTGGAGTTCTTATGATTAAATCTAGGGAGAATCTTAAGTTTTTTTTTTAATTTTTTCCGTTCTTTTTTTCTTTCTAGCTACTCTATGATTAAATTCAATGATCACTTTTTGTGAGTGGGGCTTTCTGTTGTGCAAAGCAAACCACATTTGATCCTCTCATTTTCCCGAATGAATTATTTTAATGGCCAGTCAGATATGGTTTCATGAAGAACAATAGAAAAGGACTTGTTCCTGATTTTTGATCGGATCCGAATATTTGATAAATCGTATATATTGCATGCAGATGAGAATATTGAACCTGTTTCAAGAACCCAAAAGTTGTAAATAGGTTTAGTTGATATGCTTTGATTCTTTATTCCTTATCCATAAGGGTTGACTCTACCCCTGAGAGCCAAACTCACCATTTCCTTCCCTCCTCTCCTCTCTCTCTCTCTTTCTCACTCTCTCACTCTCTCTCGCTCTCACACACACACACACACACAACAGCGAGATTTTGAGATCTATAAATGGGTTTTTAGCCTGTACTTCTGAACATTAAGGCAAAAAAAAGAGTAGTATATCAAGGCACTTGCTGTTAGCCTGTTACCTCTCCCTCAAGGGCTTCTTGCCTGCTCTTCATTTCTTGCAGTCTGACATGCATTAGAATGTGGCTGTCAAGAAGCCTGAGATGGAGAGATAAGAGGTTGTGTCTTGTTCAAAGAAATTTTGTCTGAATCCTACGGAGTATTTACCATGATAGCTTTTGTGCTCTCTCCCTCGAAGACTTCTGGCAAATGCCGAGGCCTGAGGTCTTTGGGGGAAAGAACGTAAAAATGTCATGATTTTCTGCTTTCAAGAACATTGCCATTTTGCTTATCAATCACGGTCTTCTGTTTCCCAAAGGTAAATTATTCAAAATTATTGCTAGCTAGTTGCCTCGTTCTCTATATTCCACCTGCAGATACCTTATTCTATTGGCATACTCATACCCCTGGGGACAAATGATAAGCAAACTTTTTTTTCCAGAATTCCCTGCAATTTAGAACGTAGTGAACATTTGTTGGCTCGTTATGTACATTCATTATCATTTTAATCCCTTTTTTTCACTTTATGTAATTTTTACCCATGTTAAAGTAAGGAAGATATAGATGTAAATTTGCAGATCCATATTATCATGCTTTGACGTGTTGTATCTAGATTTAGAGTAATCAAGAGCTAATTGAGCTTGTTCTGGTTTTTGTTCACTGATCCAACATGATCCTAGACATTTTTTTCCATATTCAGTATCCATTTTCATTCAGACGTGAAGACTGATTATTAGCGTTCAGCTGGTTTCTGCTTAACAAGTCAACATGATCTCGAGCCAAATATCCATATGTGATTCCCATATCGTTACCTCACGGCAACAATTGTTTACGACTTGTAGCAAGATGCCAGCCATTATGTAAAAGATATAACATGATCTTACTGTATAAAATTTCCGATGATATATATAAAGATTATTGATAGCAACTTCCAAAGCAAAGTTAATACATCCAACCGCAATAACTGTGTGCTTCAGATGCTGGTCGTGTGCCCATTTAAAGTATACTCAAGAACGTGAAATATTTAACCTGCTAACCTCCTTGTCAACATGCGCATTTCATGTATAATATGGAAATGCAGTTTAATTCTCATGATCAGACAGAGATAACTATACAACTATATTAACGTATAATTCTACTCATAGTCGAATATTATCATTAAGATTATAATACAGATTTATATATACATATACATACATATATATTTATATATATACACTAACTATACCCTGGCCGTTGGACATATGGACAAGTAGAGACTGGGAAAACTTGAAAGGCGGCGGCTAGGCCTTCAAGCATTGCTGTCACAGCTCACAAGGAGCAGAAATGGATAAACAGATAGGATAGAGAGATGCACTGCCTGTCCTTAATGGGTAAATTCTTTTGTGAATTCAGATTAGGATTACCTTTTTAGATATAAAGAGATTTTGATTTTTGCCACTAATGTCTAATACCAAAGACAGTAGGCCTCACCGTGTAAACCTTCTGTTTCTCGCTGAGCTGATTGTGAGTGGTCTTTCAGTTTTGTAATTTTTAACCCTCCTTCCGTCCCTAAATGAATGTCCAAATTTCATTTTTAAGGGACACTCTGAAAATGTGTGTCGTTTATACATTTTAATGGCAAAGATGCATAAATATTCTTGTTATCCACTTTCTAAACATTTAGTTTTGCGATAATTAAATAAATAGTGAATTTTTTTTGGTAAAAAACATTTAAGGACAACGAATAATGAATGAAAAAGAAAAGAAGAATAATTATCCATAAGAAACTATTACACCAGAGTTTCGTAGTCCAAAATATTTCAGCTGGACAAGGAAACATAAACTGGCCTCAATTCATGCGTGCGCCTGCACCATTTTCGGCCATTTTTACTGCATTGCAGTCTGCAAACTAATATGTACAATTTGGCGATTATCCTACCTGGCGAACTCAACTTTGGGAGTTCATGGTGAAACTCTAGCAAAAGTTCATTTGAAATTTCTTTTCCAATTGTTGTTTCTACAACATTATTTCATTTCAGCTCCGACTTTGAGATCTTTGTAGGTTTTTCCTTGATTGCATTAACTTTATATTGTTGTCAGTATTTTTCTATCTCAGAAAGCTTGGCTTCAGAATAGCCCGATACATATATATATATACACACACATGTATGGAGTATATATAATTTTTTTTACTAAATATTCATAAAGAAAGATGAGTGAGAGATCCACGACTAGAAACTGACTGATTATTGACGAAATATTACTGACGGTCCGTCGGTATTACCGACGGACAAACAACAAATACCGACGGATTTTTAATTTACACTTGCCTGGAATTTCTTTATAAAATTTACATTTTAATCCGTCGGTAAATCCTTAATTTCTGTCAGTATTATTTCTATGTTACATTTAAAAGTTATACATTGATTCTATTATCTTTTTATTTGTATATATATTGATATATTGCTTTTTAATTAATATCTTAATAGGTTTGTACATGGTGCTTGTCGAGACCCAATTCGATGATTTGGAGAAATTTTCAGTGGATATACTTTTGAGGAATTTTATCCCACACGGAAAGCGATATCAAAAGATGTGTACGGTATCTGGTATAGCCAGTTTCGGGTAAAAATTACTTAATTCTCTTTCTTTTTCTATTGATTTCAAGAAGTATGCATCAAGTCAGTTTGACTTATCCATGTAGAACCTTCCTGACCCCCCCCCCCCAACACACACACACACACACAAAAGATTTGAACTCCAACCACAGGTATACATGAAGCAACATCAGATCAATATTCCCTGAACTGAAGTTATTCACCTTACTGTTAAACCCTGTTGGTTAAGCTCTTGCCTGCTTTCTCTTTGAATGGTACTAGGCATGCGAAGCAATGTTACAGGTAAATTTGAAACTTCGTGCCCACATACCTCACAATTTTTGTTTCCTTTCATGCTAAACCACTTAACTTCGCAGTCCTTATGTATAAGCTTGAGGGCAACTTTGCAGGTACATTCCATCTTGAGTGTGTTTTCTTCTTCACATGCCTCTAAGCAAATCCTACAAACTGCTTCCTCTTCAGGAATCTCTTCATCATTATTTTCCGCTTTGAGCAGGAGTTATTTGATCTGTCGCCATGAAGATTATAAAAGAAAATAAATAAGCTTGCAACATTGCCAAAAAAGATAGTCCCATTTCCAAAATTGTTGCATGTCTTTGATTCCAACCCCCTCTACTGATCTGAAATTGGAATCTGCAATGCATGTTTTTTATTCCAATCACCTTTACTGATCTGAAATTTCCATTTGCAATCCCCTCTACTGATCTGAAATTGGAATCTGTAATTACAATAAAATTAACTTGATTAATAGTCTACACTTCTACCCCCTGAAACATTGTTATTTGGCATGTATGTAACACAAGCTATTTTGTTCCTAGCTGTAAGTTACACAGACCCTGAAAACGGCTGCATTGTTCGGTGAGTCTAACTCTAGATCTAAAATTACTATAAATGGATTATTTTGGTACGGAGGGAGTACCACTTTAAATGTTTAAATAGTCAAATAGGAACTGATAAAGTCTGAGGTTCCACCTTAAAACCAATTGGTGTTAAGGGGAGTAGCCCAGGATCCATGTTAGAGACAAGTCTTGTTTATTTCCGATGTGGGATAATGTTCTCTTACAGTTTTGCTCAAATGATCACTTTTGCTGAAGGGGCAGGGGGGGGGTGTTCTAATGTCCGTAAACTTAATAGCTTTGAGCCCTTGAGTGATGACATGTCAATAACAAAGATGAAAGACATACGCTCAATTATTTGTTAAAGGCTAATAGAATTAGAAGTTACAGCATATCCTTTTTGGATGTGGAAACAGAAAAATCGACCCTGTTTGACTAATGTGGACCCATATATCAACAGTTGGGTAAACTTTAGAACCCAAAATGCAATTAGTCAATAGATAAAAACATACCATCAGCAGTATCTGTTTCATCAGCCTCTTTACACGTAGCAAAGGAAACCGATCTCACAATAACCACATTACGACCAGGCACATAGAGGGACCTTGAAACACTAGCTTGACTTCCTATCTGCAGTAGAGATTAGTCACAAGATCCTAGACCAGTCCCTTGTTCATCTTTATGTTCCTAGACCAGTCCCTTGTTCATCTTTATGTTCTAATTTACGCTTAATAATTAATTAACAACAAGTATCTTGGTCCCTATTAATTTAACTACTTTTACTATTTTTGTAGCACAAATATTCATGCCCCGGATTCTCAGAGATTCAGATAGAGAAGGCTTTCAAGAAATTAGTTGCTAAGCGATACAGTGGTAAAGTATTTGACATGAAACAAAAGTGGCTAAAGGATGGTTTGCCTTCAGCTAATTGCACGCCAAGTGTATGGGAGCAGTGGGAAGCACATTGGAGAAGTGAGAAATTTCAGAGAAATTCAGAAATAGCAAAGACTAACAGGAACTCAAAAGAAGGGCAGGGGAGTGTACACACAGGAGGATCTATTAACTTTAGCGAGACTTGGCCCCGTATGGTAAATTTACTTAATTTACTCTCTATTTGTAAATTAATCAGTACTCTATTTGATTCATATATTGTTATTATTTGATGAAATTTTGAATTTATAATTTTTTTATGTGTTAAGAAAAAGAAACATGGAGATAAAGCTGATGCAGCTGCTGTGTTTATTGCTACGCATACTGCGGAGGCTCTTGATGGCTCAGGGCCAAAATGGATTAATCCTTATTACCAAGGCTTTTACGTAAGTGTTAATAGTATTTTCTATTAGTAAATTATAAATTATTTAGTTAAAGAAACATTATTGGATAATGTTTTTTTTTTTTGTCAGGAAGAGTATGAGAAACGTGCTCGTGAGGAGGCTATTGAAGAAGGAAGTATGGATCCTGAGAGCACCGAGCGGCCCGCATTTCGTGATAAACTTTGGAATGCCATTGTCCTTGAAGAAAAGTAACCAAAAGGAGATCGCTTGCCTGAATTTGGACCACATGGTGCTGGGTTTTTTGACATGTCATTAAACAGCCATACTACACAATGCTTTTCTTCTTCCGGTAGTCAGAATGTGGATCAACAGACATTCGATGCTCGGGTTCAGAAAGAGGTACAAAGGCAAGTGGAGATAGAGCGTTAAGAGCGAGAAGTTTTATATCGCCAAAAGCAAATTTGAGGAACGCCTTCGGCAAGAGCGAGAAGTTGCGCAAAGACAGTTTGAGGAGCACATGCAACAAGTAATGACAACCATTAATTTGCAAGAACAACAACCTATTAGCGGTAATGCCTCTACCTCATCAGTCGGTCAATACCTTGATTTTGCACTACCAGAAAAATGTCATTTAGCCACGGAAATTTCCGCCGCTAAAATTAAATTTCCGTCGCTAAAAATAATCACCGGCGGAAAAATTCCGTCGGTGGTCCGCCGCTACCAGCCCGTCGCAATGCTCCGATGGGTCAATTTCCGCCGGTATTTTTTTATTTTACCGACGGAATTTAATTCCGCCGGTGAATTAATGGTTTCAGCGACGGAAATTTCCGCTGCTAAATTAATTTAATTTAATTAAATTTTCATTTCGTGACGGAAATTTCCGTCATTTGTAATAAAAATTAATTTAATTAAATTAATTTCAGCGGCGGAAATTTCCGTCGCTGTAATAAAAATTAAATTAAAATAAATTAATTTCAGCGGCGGAAATTACCGTCGCTGAAATTATTTAATTTTAATTTAAATTTTATTACAGCGACGGAAATTTCCGCCGCTGAAATCAAAAATTAAATAAAAATTAAATGATTATAGCGACGGAAATTCCGTCGCTGAAATAAAAATTAATTAAAATAAATTAATTTCAGCGACGGAAAATTCCACCGCTGAAATTAATTTATTTTAATTAATTTTTATAGGGTATAGGGTATATGGTATAGGGTATATGGTATAGGGTATATAGTATAGTGTATAGGGTATAGGGTATAGGGTATAGGGTATCGGGTATAGGGTATAGGGTATTTGGTATACGGTATAGGGTATATGGTATAGTGTATAGGGTATAGGGTATAGGGTATCAGGTATATTGTATAGGGTTACGTATACGGTATAGGTATCGGGTATAGGGTATAGGGTATCGGGTAAAGGGTATAGGGTATATGGTATAGTGTATAAGGTATAGGGTATATGGTATAGTGTATAGGGTATAGGGTATAGTGTATTTATTGACTCATATTTATTTTTTTAGTGTAATTTAAAATAATTTTCATGTTTTAAATAATTATAAAGAATGATATTTATTAAATTAAAATTAATAAATATTTATGTGGTATTTATTTTTTCAAAAATAATATTTATTGACTCATATTTATTTTTTTGAGAGTAATTTAAAATAACTTTCATATTTTACATAAATAAAAATAATGATATTTATTAAATTAAAATTAATAAATATTTATGATTTATTTATTTTTTCAAAAATATCAAAAATATTTATGATACTTTAATGTTTTTTAGTTTGTTATTTTGTTAATTAGTTCTAAAAATAAACAAAAATTACATTTTAATATCAGCAACGGAATATTTCCGTCGCTGAAAAATAAAAAATATTAAATTATCAGCGGCGGAAATATTCCGTCGGTGTTTAATTAAAAAAAAAACATTTAATTTCACCGTCGGAATATTTCCGACGCTGATAAATTAAATAAAATTAATTATTCAGCGGCGGAAATATTCCGTCGGTGTAATATTTCAAAAAAAAAAAATAAAAATATTTTAATTTCACCGTCGGAATATTTCCGACGCTGATAAATAAAAAAAATAAAGAAATGATATATTTTCACCGGCGGAATAATTCCGTCGCTGATAAAGATTTAGCGGCGGAATATTCCGTCGATAAATAAACCGCAAAAATAGTGGCGGTAATTAAACGAATATTCGAGGAATATTCGTTTTAGCGGCGGAATTTAGCGGCGGAATTAAATTCCGTCGCTAAATTTGACGCCAAAATAATTCCGACGCTAAAGCTTATATTCCGCCGCTATTTAGCGACGGAATGATTCCGTCGCTGATAATTCCGTCGCTAAAACACCTGTTTCCGGTAGTGTTGATGGTGGTCGTGGCACTAGTAGGCGAAGTGGTGGTGGGGGTCGTGGTCTTTAAACTTGTATTTTATTTGGCTTGTAATCAAACTTATGTACTTTTTATGTTGTTTTTTAGAATTTGGTGAACGTTGAATTTGTTTTTTTCATATTTTTGGTGAATGTTTAATTGAGTTGTATCTGAATGTTGGTATTTTGTTATTTAAACAGGTTATAGGTGGCTTACTAAATAATTCAATTTTTTTTTTAAATTCTGTACAATTTACCGACGAACTGTTCTGTCGGTAATTTATTTCAAAAACTATAATATCGTTACCGACGGAAGAGTCCATCGAAAATTCTGCATTAATTACCGACGGAAATGTCCATCGATAAAATCTGATTTATTTACCAACGGATTATTCCATCGGTAATCTCTTCGGGATAACGCCGGTCATCGGCCGACGGGATTCCTTTACCGACGGACAATTTTCAACAATATATTAGTGTTTTCCAACGGACGGTCCGTCGGAATTACCGACGGAAATTTCCGTCGGTATTACCAACGAAAAATTATCGACGGACTCCGACGGATCGCGTCCGTCAGTAAATATGTATTACAGACGGAATTACATATATACTGATGGATTTTTCCGTCGGTAAATCAGTCAATTTCTAGTAGTGAGAGAAGAGTACAAACTTTCTTCAGTCTTCATAGAAATGTGAAATGATCATAAATGTGATTCTTCTCTTTAGAGGTGGCGGGTGATTCAAGTGGGGGAGATCTTCCATGTCGACTCTACTAATTAACGACACGTGATGTAGAATATGTGCATATGAAAGATTGATTCTTATATTTCCTTCTTTTCATCTCAACATATATACAGTTATACATAATTTGGATGAGTATAGCTAGCTATAGAGAGATGTTGTAAGATCACAAATCCCATGCATATCATATATATAAAGTAACAATGATAATGATATTCCAATATAAGATAAGGTTTGAGATGTTTTTATTCTTCTCTGTGTGTGTGTATGCGCGTGAGTGGGGGTTGACTTTGTCCCTCAAGTATTGATGCCCACAAACAACTCACTGTCCGTGTAGTGTGTGTGTGTGTGTGTGTGTATAAAAGAGGTCTAAAACAGAGATAAATAATCAACCTAAAAAAAACTTTCAAAGACAGGTGGCTTGTTAACTCTCTCTCAA
The DNA here is from genome assembly GCA_022495995.1 of Adenophora triphylla var. japonica. Classification (NCBI taxonomy): domain Eukaryota; kingdom Viridiplantae; phylum Streptophyta; class Magnoliopsida; order Asterales; family Campanulaceae; genus Adenophora; species Adenophora triphylla. The sequence continues at coordinate 194,084 of JAFEMH010004424.1, forward strand.
GGGCTCCTAGCTTGCTAACTGCCTCATACATGCAAGCTTGAATACGAGTATTGCAGGGTAGGAGCAGTTGAGGGAGAACTAAGAGGCATGTGTCCAGTTCTTATTTTATAAATTTTCCATGATAAACTTTTGCTATCTCTCCCTCAGAGGCTTCAGGCGTGCATGCACTGTATTCAATGAGCAAAATTATAAGCGCGCCTGAGGTCTCTGTGGGACAGATAGTAACATTTTATCATGATTATCCAAAAGCGAACATATTTGTTCCTTGGTGATCTACTACTTTGTTGAATCATGCAATCATAATCTACCATGTTCATCATCTGCTTAAGGTAACAAATCTATTGTAATTTGGATAGAATATTAAAAGTTGTGTAATGGTTTTTCTCATACTGTGAAGGAGGCATGTCAGTGGAAGCTCTATACGCTGAATGATTTGTTGATTCGTTCTGTAAATTTATTGATGTTTTAATTCTAGTTTTTTTCATACTGTGAAGGAGGCATGTTTCCTCTTTTTTTCTTTTTTTAATTTACGCCTATATTGTTTAAGATTTTTTTTTTTATGTATACAAAGTCGGAAGATTTAGATATAATTTCACAATTTCATTATATCATGCTTTGACCTGTAATATCCAGATATACAAGAATCGAGAGCAGTTTGTGTGTTCTGGTTTCTGTTCACTGATCTGACATGATCACGAGGCAAGTTTTCCTTGTTCAGACCCCATTTTCATTCAGATATGAAGATTACCTTCACAAGGGTCTCTGTAGGAACTTAATTTAGGGTAAAAGTCCTTGTGTCTATTCTTCTCATGAAAGGAGGATATATAGAGTACAAGAGTTTCAGGAAAAAGGAAGTACTTGGAGAGAAGGAAATACAATCCTACTCAAAACAAACTTCTATGCCTAAAACAATCGTTTATGTAAATAGGAAATTAACTGCAAACAATGGGAGCGGACTGTCACACTTTGAATAGTTGGCATGCTAAGAAGGCTAACATTTCTAGAATATTCCGCATCATTCCAACTATTTCAAGAAAGCCTTAGAATCATGCAAGAGTATGAGGGATTATTCTAGAACCCTCCACCTTATACTACACTTGTAAATATCCTAGATAGTTCTTAGAGAATATTCTAGAGACTAGATCTAGGCCATTCATGATCCTAGCCATCCATTGAGGAGGTGGATGCCTATATAAAGGGGAGGTCTCATTTGGCCAAACCATCCAGAAGTTGTAAACATTCTTGAGCAATACAAGTTATTCTCTCATATTCTCTCTTGCCTTCTTTACTTAACTCTCTAGCCAATCTTTTAGCACACGACAAGGGGTCGACTAGGCTGACTTAGCTACTGCGAGGGGCAGAAAAAGAGCTAAGGCCGCACAGTTCGTTGTTAAGAGAACAAGTCCGTGACAGTTTGTATCAGAGTAACGTTAAGTTGTTCTTGGTTGTGATCCAAAAGAAATGGCTGGAAACAACGAGGTTGCATTGGAGAGGACCGTGGGGGAGCTTGATGAAAAGGTGGCAATTCTCGAGCACACAATGGGGACACTCGAGGAACACGTCCTTAAGCAACTTGACAAGAAGAAGGAGGATCTTCAAGCTTATGTCAATGCGGATGTTCTGTTGGAGGAACGTTTCAATAAGTTTGAGATCCAAGTGAATGAAGCAATCCAAGCTCTTCATGTTAGAGTCGAGGGGATCCAGGAAGACTTGGCTTTGTGCAAACGCGTTGCCGCTGCTGGAGAATTCAATCGTGTTGCCTATGTTCCAAGGATGGAGTGTCCCAAACCCGATAGCTTCAATGGGAAGAGGGATGCTAAGGAGGTTGAGAACTTCCTTTGGAACATGGAGCAATATTTCGAGAGTCTTAACGTGGTGGATGAGGCAACTAAGGTGAAGTCCGCTTCTCGCTATCTCACGGATACCGCTATGCTCTGGTGGCATAGAAAACATGCGGATATTGAAAGGGGTGCTTTCTAAATTGATACATGGGAGGATTTCGAGAAGGAACTCAAGCGGCACTTCTACCCCGAGAATGTGGTATATGAAGCAAGGAAGAAACTTAGGGAGTTGAAGCAAAGGGGTGGCATCCAAGACTATGTCAAGGAGTTCACCACTTTAATGCTTCAAATCCCCAACCTTTCCGATGAAGACTTGCGGTTCTATTTTGTGGATGGATTACAAAATTGGGCTAAGGAAGAACTACATCGAAGGGAGATAATGTCAGTGGACGAGGCCATCGCAGCAGCCGAGTCACTCACGGAGTTCCAACGGACCAACCCGGTGGACCATTCGAAGGGAAAAGACAAGTACCAAGCTAAAAGTGGGGGAGATAAGCGTGACAATAAGGAGCGGGACCGAAGGACGCCACCCCCCAAGAGAGATGACAAGGGGTCATCTCGTAAGGAGTATGAAGAGAAGAAGAAGGCCTTTGTGCCTAAAGGAGGAAGATATGTGTGCAAGGGGCCGCATGCAATGAAGGATTGTCCAAAGTTAGGATCCTTGTCCGCTATGGTAGAGCAACAAGAGATGGAGTCTAACGAGGAAGAGTCAACCCACATGGGCTCGCTACAATTGTTCAATGCACTCAAGGTCAAGCCAACACCTACAAAGACTAGCAAGGGGCTAATGTATGTCGAAGCGATTGTCAATGGGAAGCCAACCAAAGTATTAGTTGACACGAGTGCAACACACAACTTTGTCACTAAAGACGAGGCCGAGAAGTTAGGTTTACAAATGTCAAAGGGTGACGGATGGCTCAAGACCGTGAATGCTAAAGCCCAACCACTTAATGGAGTAGCAAGAGGTGTGGAGTTAAAGTCGGGGACTTGAAAGGGCCAAGTAGACTTCTCAGTTGAACCGATGGATGACTTCAAAATGGTGCTAGGTATGGACTTCTTGAGACAAGTGACTGCTATTCCTATACCTTCATTTAGCACAATGTGCAATTTGGAGAAAGGGTCTCAGTGCATGATACCCACTATGGAAGGAGGAAATAATGACAAAGGAAAGCTATTGTCAGCCATGCAAATCACTAAGGGAGTGAAGAAGGGTAAGCCAACATACTTGGCGGTTCTCAAGGCAGAGGAAGTCCAACCCAAGAATGTCGATGTGCCACCAATCATCCAAGCAATTCTAGAAGAGAGCAAGGATGTAATGCCCGTGATGATGCCAAACAAGCTTCCACCTAGGAGGGAGGTGGACCATAAGATTGAGTTGGAACCAGGGGCTAAGCCGCCTCCTATGGCACCCTACCGAATGTCACCGCCCGAGCTCGAGGAGCTAAGGAAACAATTGAAGGAGTTGATGGACACGGGGAAGATTCGACCGCCTAAAGCACCTCATGGCGCCCCGGTGTTGTTCCAAAAGAAGCAAGATGGGTCGTTGCGGACGTGTGCGGATTACCGAGCCCTTAATAAGGTAACGATCAAGAATCATTATCCTATTCCACTGGTATCTTTGATAGACTTGGAGGAGCTAAGGTCTATACGAAGATGGACTTGCAAAAGAGATACTATCAAGTCCGAATAGCGGAGGGAGATGAGCCAAAGACAAAGATGTGTAAATACCTGCATGGGTCATTTGAGTGGTTAATCATGCCGTTTGGGCTGACCAACGCCCCAGCTACCTTTTGCACATTGATGAACGAGATCTTCCACCTGCACTTGGATCGGTTCGTGGTGGTATACTTAGACGACATTGTGGTTTATAGCAACTCGATGGAAGAGCATGTCGAGCATTTACGGACCGTCTTCGAAGTACTAAGAAAGAATGAGCTTTATGTTAAGAAGGAGAAATGTGCCTTTGCACAAGCGGAGGTGCCTTTTCTTGGACATGTCATTGGGCACGGGAAGCTTAAGATGGATGACACCAAGATTAAGGCCATAGTAGATTGGGAGGCGCCAACGAAAGTGACCGAGCTATGGTCTTTCCTTGGCTTAGTCAACTACTATCGACGGTTCATAAAAGGGTATTCGGCTAGAGCGGCACCGTTGACGGACTTGCTTAAGAAGGGAAAAGCATGGGAATGGTCCGAGAAGTGTCAAAAAAGCCTTTGATGACTTGAAGACCGCGGTGAGCCAAGAACCGGTCTTAGCTTTGCCCAACTTCAGCAAGCCATTTGAAGTGTACACCGACACATCCGACTTTGCTATCGAGGGATATTGATGCAAGAGGGGCATCCTGTAGCCTTCGAGAGTAGGAAGCTCAATGACACAGAACGACGCTACACAGTTCAAGAAAAGGAGATGACAACCGTTATCCATTGTCTTAGGGAGTGTAAACACTACTTGACGGGGGCTCACTTTATAGTCAAGACCGATAATGTGGCGACAAGTTATTTCCAAACTCAAAAGAAGTTATCTTCCAAACAAGCAAGGTGGCAAGATTTCCTAGCAGAGTTCGACTACACGTTGGAGTACAAGCTAGGAAGGGCCAATGTTGTGGACGATGCCTTGAGTAGGAAAGCGGAATTTGCATCCATGAGCCAAGCCAAAGGGGACATCATGGAGCGGATCAAGGAGGGCCTTGAGCATGACCCAATTAAGGAGTTGAAGAAATTGGCCAAGAATGGCAAGACCCAACGGTTTTGGGAGGAAGGTGACTTGCTCTACACCAAAGGGCATCGGTTATACGTCCCTAAGTGGGGAAACCTGAGGCGCGAGTTGATCAAAGAGTGCCACGACACTAAGTGGGCGGGACACCCGGGCGAAGGAGGACATTAGCGTTGTTGGAGACCGCTTACTTTTGGCCCCAAATGCGGGATAGTGTGGAGTTATATGTGAAGACTTGTCTTGTGTGCCAACAAGACAAGATAGAGAACAAAAAACCCGCAGGACTACTAGAGCCATTACCGGTTGCAGAGAGACCTTGGCACTCCATCACTTTAGACTTCATTAGTGCCTTGCCCAAGTCAGATGGATTTGGGTCCATTATGGTGGTGGTGGACAGATTCTCAAAATATGGGACGTTCATTCCTTGCACAAAGGATTGAACAGTTTGAAAAAGAAAGCGACAAAGGCGTTCTTTAAGAATGTAGTGAAGTATTGGGGGTTACCGACAAGCATAGTAAGTGATCGAGACCCCCGCTTTACGGGAAGGCTATAGATAGAGTTGTTCAAACTCCTTGGGACGGAACTCAACTTCTCTACTAGCTTTCACCCCCAAACGGATGGCCAAACGAAGAGGGTGAATGCTCTATTAGAGGGATACTTAAGGCACTTTGTAAGTGCTAATCAATGAGATTGGGCCAAGTTGATGGATGTTGCTCAATTCTCTTACAACTTACACAGAAGTGAATCTACGGGAAGGAGTCCGTTCGAGTTAGCCACGAGACAACAACCTTTGACTCCACACACGTTGGTAACGCCTATGTCTGAGGGATGTAGTCCGGGAGCGGTCAAAATGGCTAAAACATGGGAGGAGCATGCAGATTTGGCCCGGACATGCTTAGAGAAGGCTCGCAAGAAAATGAAAAAATGGGCGGACGAGAAGAGGCGACCTGGTGAGTTCACGATTGGAGACCAAGTCTTTGTGATGCTACTACAGCAACAGTTCAAAGCTCTAAGGAGTTTGCACAAGGGCTTGATACGGTGATATGAGGGTCCATTCCTTATAGTTGCAAAGGTGGGCAAGGTGTCCTACAAGGTCGACCTGCCAAGCACATTAAAGATACACCCGGTCTTCCATGTGAGTATGCTAAAGCCATATCATGGGGAGATGGAGGATTCGAGTCGAGGAGATTCTCATCGAGCACCGCCTGTGGTAACAAAGTCTTATGTTTAGGAGGTGGAAGTGGTGCTTGCATCTAAGATAGTGCGGAAAAGAGGAGTTTCCCCTTCAACGCACTACCTAATCAAATGGAAGGGCCTACCCGAGTCCGAGGCTTCATGGGAACCAAGTGAAGACTTGTGGAAGTTCCAAGACCAAATCAAGGCATACGAGGCGACGAGGACGACGCCGAATTTAGTGGAGGAGGATGTCACACTTTGACTAGTTGGCATGCTAAGAAGGCTAACATTTCTTGAATATTCCGCATCATTCCAACTATTTCAAGAAAGCCTTAAATCATGCAAGAGTATGAGGGATTATTCTAGAACCCTCCACCTTATACTACTCTTATAAATATCCTAGATAGTTCTTAGAGAATATTCTAGAGACTAGATCTAGGCCATTCATGTAAATAAATCCTAGCTGTTTCACCCTAAAATTTCCACTCAGCATGTTCTACATCTTGGTCCTCCACCTTGAGGAACCGAATTATGAATAAATAATTCAATCATATGACCGTTTGGACTTGGTCAAGCAACGCCATAATAATTACATTTATCAACTAAAGAGATAACGGCTGATCCTCATCAACGGATAACGAGATTCTAGACGAAATATCAGCATGACATTCAAGTTGTTATAACAGTTACGCATACGAATATATAAACCTCTTAGCATGCACATGTATTCACGTTAGACACTCTTGCTTACTCTTGTACTGCACTTGTACTCAAGAACTACGATATTCAATAATATTTTTTGGTTTAGGTAGGCTTTTCCAAAAGCCTTTCGATGTTTTTCCCTACGAACGATTGTTCAAAGGGTTTCCTCGTTACATCTTCGTGTTCATCTTGGTTTGAGAGTTATATTTCATTTGTGCCCAAACATCCTTGATAAGATAAATTTAATTTTTGAAATTTGTCCAAAACAATTTGGCGCCGCCCGAGGAACATTGGTTTTAGATTCCAATCAAGATGAGTTAAATTACCCGGGATTCGCGCGCGGCGAACGCGGTTGTCTTTCGCGGATTGGTGTTTGAGACCTCGCTTTCGGGAAGGAGAGGAGTCACCACGCGGTTTTGTATTTTGAGCCCGAAACGTTGAAAAAGCGGCTTTAGTGAAAACGGGGGTGTCGTTTTTATTAGTAGCAAAAACTTAGGAAAAGGCTTTGAAACGGGGTGTCATTTTTATTGGTAGCAAAAACGAGGAAAAGGCTTTGAAACAGGATGTCGTTTTTATTGGTAGCAAAAACGAGGAAAAGGCTCTTTTTAGTACCAGAGATTGTTAGGTTTGGAGGTCACGTTACATTTCGGGAAGAGTATTTTGAGATACCCGAAACGCTATGACGAGTCTTTCTACCTTTCTCGAAAATGTGTGCGTGTGTGTGTGTGTTTGTATTTTGAAAATGGGGGCTTGAATGACAAGCTTAATCTTGGTTTGAATGTCAAACATTGATTTTGTGATTCTTTTAGAAAAAGCGAGCGTTTGAATGACAAGCATCGGGTTTGGAGTTTTTAGGAAAAGTGGTGCAGTGATGATTTTGAAGCTGTTAACTTAAGTGTCAAATGTTGTCTTTTTAAGAAAAGAGCGTTTGAATGTCAAACGTCGGACTTTTGATTTTGAAGATGATCGTTTGGATGCCAAACGTCATTTTGCGCGTTTTGAAAGAGAGTTCAAATGTCGAACTCCGGTTTTGAATCGGGCATTACATTGTTAGCGATTTTACGGGAAAAAAATCATTAAATGAGGTTTGAATGTAAAATGTTGGGTTTTGAGTTTGAAGATGATCGCTTGGATGCCAAACGTCATTTTTCGCGTTTTGAAAGAGAGTTCGAATGTCGAACTCCGGTTTTGAACCGGGCATTACATTGTTAGTGATTTTACGGGAAAAAAGCATTAAATGATATGCGATCAACGAATCGTTTTGCGACTCGGACTTTGATAAGTAAATACTATCACGAGCCAAACGGCTCGGACTTGTAAATGACAGTATTTAAAGTGCGGTATCAACGGAATCAAATGACCCGGATTTTAAAGGTGCGTTAAGTAAATAGCATTCAACGGATCAAACGATCCGGACCGTTAAATGACTATCACGAACCAAACGGTTCGGACTATAAAGTTGCATAAAGTAAATGACGTTCAACGGATCAAACGATCCGGAATTGTTAAATGACATAAAAGTAAAGAAACGGGGCCGAAATGCCGTTTTAACCCGAGATTACTTCTCTTACGGGAAGAGAAGAGGATCTTGGACTATAACGTATCGGATCCCGTTGAGGTGACGTCTACATTTCAATGACTTTCGTTCGAAACGGTTGTAGCGACTGGCACATAAACCGAGATGAAACGAGTGTTTAGGGAGAGAGAGTGTTACCCTATGGCTGGGGTGGACTCTTTTGGCTCGGGAGGCGGATACGGGATACAATTTAGTGGTTGGAACGGTGGTTCGAGGTTGTTTTGGAGCGTGTTTGGTTGAAATACGAAGTTTTCACGCAAATCGAGGCAAAACGGGGCTCGGAGAGAGGGTGAAAAGGGTTTGGGCCGTAGCTGTGGTGAAAATGGATAATAATTTTCCTCCTTCAAAATGTTTAACAGCCCTCTGTATTTATAGGGTAAATTTACAAAAGAGTCCGGACGGACTTAACCTGAATTTCAGGGGGTTTTGTGAAACTTTGGAAAATGGGAGGTGGTGGCAGTGCTGTTTTGCACGAAAAAGAAGTCGGGCCGGTGTGTGACATCCCAGGGGTATTTTGGTCTTTTCACTCTGCAATCTGATTGATGTTGACCGGCGGGCTGTGGCATGCGTGCCACGTGCCCCTGTGATTCACCAGGGCATGGATTTCCGTGCCATTATTTCCGGTTTTGTCCGTTTTTAAATAACTGTTGGAAAAATGTAAACGCCCCCAAAAAAGTGCGTTTTCAGAGAAGTGCTTTTACGTGTGCCGACGTGTGTTGAGTACGCTTTGACATTGGGATGCATGGGGCAGTCCCGGGACGTCTTGTTGGCTTGAGAACGGGGAGCTTAACGGGTTCCGATTAACTTGGAGCGGGCCAGTTAACGAATTCCGGTTAACTTCTAACGGATTTTGACGATCCGGATTTAGGTACTTACAGATTAGCCCCTCGCGACGTCACTTTCGAAGGAAGTGGGGTCGTTGAAAAAGATAAGGATCCAAATCGAGGGATGCCTTACTTGAAGAAACCTGAGAGGTCAGCTGGCTGGACCTTAGGGAAAGGATTCCTATGTATCCCGAGCGGGAATCAAGCCGATCGTAGTTCGTAGGTGCAAGGACCGTGCGTGGGGACCTTGACCTAAGCGAGACTGTTGTGAGGCGTCGAACACAGTGGAGACTATTGTGAGGCGTGCGAACCTAAGATTTCTTAATCCTTCGAGGGCGTGTGACGCCTCAGACCGAGATTGCTGAAACTTACGAGGGCGTGTGGCGCCTCAGACCGGGATTGCTGACACTTTCGAGGGCGTGTGGCGCCTCGAGGCCGAGGTTCTTGAAACATACGAGGGCGTGTGGCGCCTCAGACCGAGATTACTTGAACTTTCGAGGGCGTGTGGCTCCTCGAGGCCAGAGATTACGAGGACATTCGGGCGTGTGGTGCCTCGAGGCCGAGATTACGAGGACATTCGAGGCGTGTGGCACCTCGAGACCGAGGTTCTTGAAACATACGGGCGTGTGGCGCCTCGGACCGAGATTACTTGAACTTTCGAGGGCGTGTAGCGCCTCGGGCCGAGATTACCGAAACTTTCGTGGGCGTGTGGCGCCTTGGGCCGAGATTCTTGCCCAGAAACATACGAGGCGTGTGGCGCCTCAGACCGAGGTTACTGAAACATACGAGGGCGTGTGGCGCCTCAGACCCGAGATTACTGGAACGTTCGAGCGTACATTCCATGATATATTATCAATTTTCCGTATGAATTATTGTAATTTCCACTCAAAATTGCATACAAGAACAATTGAAAAGGACTTGTTATTGCTCTGTGATCAGAATATTTGATAGAAGATCATATATAATGCATGCAGATGCGAATATTGGACTTGTTTCAAAAACCCAAAGTTGTAAATAGGCTTGGTTGATAATATTCGACAGTTATCATTTTTTCCTTTCATTAATGGTATTTGTCATTTTGCTCGGCTCGTCATTTTCACCTATTAGATCAGCTCTGGTCGCATCTCGCCCCTAAACCTCGGCACAACTTCTATGCGGTTAAACTGCACAGGCCCTAAATCAGGGTTGACTCTACCCTTGAGAGCCAAACTCACCCTTTCTCTCTCTCTCTTAACAGTGAGATTTTGAGATCTATAAAAGGGGTGTTTAGCCTGTTCTGAAAATAAGGCAAGAAGAGAGTTGAGTATATCAAGGCACTTGCTGCTACCTCTCCCTCAAGGGCTTCTTGCCTGTTCTTTCATTTCTTGCAGTCTGACATACATCAGATGTGGCTGTCAAGAAGCCTGAGATGGAGATGTAATAGGCTGTGTCTTGTTCAAAAAATTTGGTCTGTCTGAATCATATTTACCATGGCAGCTTTTGTGCTCTCTCCCTCGAAGACTTCTGGCAATTAATGCCTAGGCCTGAGGTCGTTGGGGGAAAGAGCCTAAAAATGTCATGATTTCCTACTTTCAAGAACATTGCCATTTTGCTTATCTATCATGGTCTTCTGCTTCTCAAAGGTAAAACCATGTTCAACATTTTTGGTAGTTAGTCGCCTCTTCTTGACAAGTGATAACTTGACCTTCTAGGAAGTTAGCAAATATCAGTCAGTGGGAGCACTATACTCGGAATAATTTGTTGATTATTCTGCAATTGAATGACCATTTTTGTCTCAAAATGAATGATCTGTTGAAACTTTTCCATCAAAAAATTTGCAGTTTCTGTTCACTGATCCATTATGATCTTGAGCCAAATATCCAAATCACTGCATCAATTGTTTAAGACTTCACATGGTCTTACTGCAACAAGCTTGCTGAACATATATATAAATTATTTATAGAAACTTTCATAGCAACTATTTTGTGCCATAAAGTGAGCAACTCAGATTTGTCCAAGGCTTCCTATTAAGGAGTATAGAGCAAAAAGTGTAAAGTCTAGGGACTACATTGTAAAGTCTGTTAGGACTCTGTTAAGTCTTTCAGTATTCTTGTTAGTTGTTACAGCAAGAAGCTTGTAAGTTTGTTAGTAAAGTTAGTATAAACTCTTGTACAGTGTATTGAATCACAATCTCAATAATATAATTTATAACTCTCTCTCCACGCATAATTCTCTCCCTTCTCTCCTGCATAGCATACTGATTCGTGGTGGTGGTCCGGCCACAACATCTCCTCCACAAACGATAATATGAAAACTATCACTTCCGTAAGTTCTTTATCTTAGGTGTTTTATGACAAAACTCACAATCACCCCTACCTCTTTCTCCGGTTAACACAACTAACTACAGTAACTGTGTGCGCTTCAGAGGCTGGTCACATGCCCTGCATGTAGAATCAAGAATGTGAAATATTTTATCTAAGCTCCTTGTCAACATGTGCGTATCATTTTATAGATAAAATGGAATGCAGTTTGATTCTCATGATCAGACAGACATAGCTATACGATTATATGAACGTATAGTTTTACTATTTAATGTTCGAATATTATCGTTGGTTTAAGATTATATTCGATATTAAGATAGATATACCCCTTGGACATATGGGCATGTGGAGATTAGGAAAAGTTGAAAAGGCCGTGTCTAGGCCTTCATGCATTGCTGTCACAACTCACAAGGACCTGAAATGGATTAACATATAGGAATGAGAAGCTTTGGAGTTGGATGCTTAATTCACACTGCCTGTCCTTAAAGGGTAATTCTTTTTTCGAATTCATATTACGAAAAAGTCCACCAAGGACGGATTCTTCTTGTCCCCTTTTCGATGTCTGCTATTAGGAAGACCTTTTTAGGTACTAAGAGATTTTTATTTTTGCCACTAATTAATGTTACAGTACCAAAGACAGGCCCCACCTACCCTTCCGTCGCTCACTGTTTCTCTTCGAAGCCCTTTGTGTGTGTGTGTGTGATATTTAAGTGGCCATGGAAAACGCAACGAATAATAAATGTCAAAGAAAAAGAAAAACGTTATCCATTAAAAAAAAACTATTACATCAAGTTGCCTAGTCCAAATTTATTCTGTGGGAGACGGAAATATAAGCTGGTCTCAGTTCATGCGGGCGGTTGCACCATTTTACTGCAGTCTGCAAAACTATTACTTTAAAATCCTATAATTGCAAGAAAATAAAATATAAGTAGGATCAATGAATGTACCAAGCACTAGAAGAGACCTCAACTAGTTGAAATCTGATTTATATGTTTCAGGCTTACAACTACTGTTACTCTTTCTGTCCATAATTCAGAACTGGGTCGTTGCAATAACAATGCATATATCCGGAACCTCTGTTGTGTACGGTTGCCTGATCTGTCTGTTTTCTTCATCAAAATATGTTGTGGCTTTTAATATAAATGTTATCCCTGTACAAAATATATTGGATATTTAAAAAAAATAAATTATTTCTGTACTCTAATATGTATGCAAGAACATATTTTTCTGCAGAGAGGAAGATTGTTAGAACCACTTGATCAAGCTAAACAAAATCCTAGCCGGACAAAGAGGCAAAACAGCCTCCCAAAAAACATAGGTTTCAGATCCATAACCACAATATGCATTCATTTTCCTGCCAAGAGAGTGGTGATGTAGTCGGGGGCGGAGCTACATAGGGGCAAGAGCTTGACCTTTTTTTTAATTTTTTTTTTTCCAATCGTGTTTTTTCAATCATTATTCCCTCCATTTCATCTAAAATTACACTTTAGTTTTGGACCTGAAGATTAAGTGTATGAATTTTATTGAATAAAGAAGTATTAAAACAATTTCATTTAGAAAGTGTAGTTTTCATTTTAGAAAGTGTGATTTTTAACGAGACACCAATGAGGTAAAGAGTGTAAGTTTTAGTGAGACGGAGAAGTATATGTAGAAGTAAAATATTTTATATTTATGATTTTCTTTTAGCAGGTAAGATTTGTAGATGTTGAACCTTTTGGTACTGTGCTGAATCGTATGAGAGACCAATTAATTTATTATTGTCGCCATTAAAGTAGGTATTTAACTATGTCTAAAGTTGTATTGTATAGGAGAAAAATAGCCAAAAAAAAAATTCGGGGGCATTTGCTCCCAATTTTTTGCCCCCCTCTTCCTAACATTTCTGGCTCCGCCACTGGATGTAGTCCCTTTTTTTGTCTGAACCACCAATATTCAAACACCACATTGGATGCCGATTAATATGGTTCTAGCCGGGTAGGACCACAAGGGCGGCAAAACTCTCCCAACAAAGTTTTAACATTGTTGCATTCCCGGGGGGCTTGAATCCGAGACCCCTGGTTAAGTTAGAACACATCCTTGCCTGGTGATCTAGGCGCTTGTTGGTAGTTATTTATAAGTTCCTTAGTTATTCGAAGATTGTGCTTCTTTGAAGGTTGTAAGATTTTCCGTGGAGGCTATTGCAGTACCTTTTGGAAAGAAGAATGTAAGGTAGAAACACAAATGCATAATCTTTAGCTTGATTAGGGAGGATCATTTCTTCCCAGTTCTTTAGCTTCTCTTGATTAAAGTAATAATTCAGTTATTGTCAACTAGGGTTAAAGGTTGAGAAGTGGCAAACCTGAACTTTTGGGACCATTCTCTTGTAGCATATGGTAGAAATTTCCAGTAGGGTACATGCTGACACGTTTTGATAGCAAATCAGATCTTAGTCATAGTCTGATTCTTCATAATCTTTTATCGTTTATTTGTCTCAATAGATAAATTCCCTTTCAAGAACAACCGGAAAGGAGGACTTGTTCTTGTTCTGTTATTAGAATCTTAGATAGAAGATTAGATTAATTACTCAATGATGTGAATTATTGGAATCTTTAGACCTGTTTCAAGAACCCAAAAGCTGTAAATAAGTTTTGTTGATATGCTTTGGTTCCTTGTTCCCTATCCATGAAGGTTGACTTTTCCCAGTTCAGAGCCAAACTCTAGTTTACGGGAAATGACTTTTAGGCCCACCCCCATTGCTGAAGTACAAGTTTTTGTGATCTATAAAAGGGGGTTTCAGACTCTTCTTATTGTATTAGGGCAGGAAGGGGTTTAGTAGCCATTGACATATTGAGGCACTTGCTGTTAGCTCTCCCTCAAGGGCTTCTTGCCAGCTTTTCATTGCTTACAGTCTGACATGCATCAGAATGTGGCTGTCAAGAAGCCTGCGATGGAGACATAACAGGTTGTGTCTTGTTTGAGCTTTTGTTCTCTTTTCCTTCTGCAGAGGCACCCATGGGTGTTGACAATGGTATAGAGACCCTAAAATTGGCCCCTGTGGAGGTTAACACACAGATATAAAGACTTGTCTTCACTTCCTTTAACTGTTTTTGATGTCTGAAATTCAAGTTGAATGTACCAAAAATAAAATAAAAAATAAAGTTGAAAAGCTAACCACTTCAGAACTAAATATCCTCACTTCAGTCTCCAGTTGCATAACGTGGTTAGAGACTAAGACAAAGGTGCACTTCCCAAACAGGCAAAAATGGACCTCCCTCCGTCCCAAAACGAATGACCAAAAATTTTGCAAATTTGCTATTAATCAAAAGCAAATTCGAAAATTTGGTGGTCATTCATTTGAGACGGAGATAGTACTCGGGTATTTTGTTGCGGGTGGGGAGGGGAATGAAAATGGAAAGATTGATTATTGGTGTTCTGGTTCTGTTTAATAATTCAACATGTCAAATTTCCTCTATACAATCCCCATATTTTGTTCCAAGTCAATAGTCCCTTTACTTCACTGTAACAATCGTGCTCTGTCAGAGGCACACATCCCTATTTCACCGAGAAGGAGAAATCTTTCACGTAATCTCCTTGTAGACATGTTTCATAGATATATGGAATCCAGTTTGATTCTTTTTCTCTCTTTCGTTATTGATATCTTGCTTATTCTGTCCTAGGATTATCATGATATTCATCACCAGTCAATTCATATTCGAATATTATTGTTGGTTAAGTTTCAAGATAGAAGATCAGATTCCAGATTAAGATATGCTTGTGTTCATGTGGAGATTAGAAAAGGCCAAACGGAATCAGACACTCTGGCATTGCTGTTACAAGCACCTGAAATGGATAAAAAGAGAGGGCTGAGATGCCTTGAATTATTTTGGGACCAAGGCTTTGTTGTTGTTGTCGTCGTCGATTGATGGTTGCATATATAGTGACTTGACTTCTCTGTTTTTTTTTCTTTTCATATTGGGGTTTCTTGTTAATAATAAGTTAATCAATAAATAGTGATATCGGAGAGTGAAATATACTATCGATTGAAATTGAAGCCCTGACCTTTTGTATAGAAAGGTATACCTGTCGCCGCTTTAGCTAGAACTCTTTGGCCTTCTGTCTCCTTTGTGATTCCCTCTTTCCTGATCCACCCATTTAACTGCAAAACGCTAACAAGTGAAACAAGAAATGCATCGGATCTCATAGTTGAAAAAAAAAAGCCTATAATTGCATTTTCTAAACTGTATATGATGCAAGAAAATGCAACAAAAATGAAAGTTCTATATGTAACCAAACACTAGAAAAATAAATCAACTCTCTCAGATTCATATACAATGTGAGCTATGGTGTTTTCTCTTCCTTCACTCGACCTCAGCCTAATGACTAATAAAAAGTAGTGCCATAACATGTCTCTGTTTGTATGTGTGTATCTGCAAAGGATGCGGTAGCAGATGGGATTCAATCTGTGAGAAAAAATTGCTGAAGTTCCCGAGTTATTTGAACACTGTGCTTCTTTGAATGTATGCTATATCTTCCACGTAGGGCTCTATTGCACTACCTGTTAAAAAGAATACTCCCTCCGTCCCTAAATGTTTGTCCCATTTCCCCTTTTTCTTTGTCCCAAAAAGTTAGTCTCATTTTCAAAATTAAAGCTTCAAAATCACTAAATTTTCAAAACTTGTAACATTTAGGGACGGAGTATTACATAACGGCGGTGTATATTATCAATATTTTTCAAAGCGTTCGTAAAAATAACCAAAATTAAAGCTTCAAAATCACTAAATTAAAATGTTTGAAAAGTCAAATGGGATAAACATTTAGGGACGGAGGGAGTAAAAGAAAAGATAGAAATAGAAATACATTTTCTGTGTTTTGATTAGGGAGAATCTTCCAAGTTCTTTACTAGCTAGTCTATGATTAAAGCAGTAATTGAGTTAATGTCAACCAAGGGTCAAGGGCAGCAAACCTGAAGTTTTGGGACCATTCTTTTGCAGCATGTGGCAAGAATAAGCTGATCCAAAATCACAATATTTGATCACTTTGTGTGAGTGGGGTTTACTGTTGAGCAAACCACATTTGATCCTATCATTTT